>CAJNDV010017036.1:17686-51554 GCA_905221635.1 Symbiodinium sp. CCMP2456 | reverse complement strand
CTCTCTCTCTCTCTCTCTCTCGTTTCCTCTCCTTGCTCTCCCTCTCTGCCTTCTCCATCTGCGGATGCTGATTATGCGCGAAAGGTTAAGCTCCGCCAAGTCTGGTGTTTCGGTTTAGTGGTTCAGGGTGGGGTGTGGAGTACGCACCACAGGTTCAGAAATTAAGATTTGTAAGATCTGGGGTGTCAGGCGTTAAGGTCTGAGGTCTCAAGGCAAGGGGCATTGTTGTTTGCGTCAAAGGTGTTTTCGTGCTCGGGTTTCGGGTTTGCTTTTTGAACCTGGTCCCGTTGTGCGGCTGTCGCGCATACCGTCTGAAGGCTCAGGCTCTACTACACTGAGTGCTTTCGGACTTTCAGTTTAAGCATGTTTAAGCCCTAGGGCGTGGGCTTCACGGTTGGGATGTCTTTTGCTCCTGGCTTCACACTGAGCTGTGAGCCGCATCCTAAACCCTGAACCCGGGAAGCTGAAACCTGAACCTTGCTTATACCCCAAACCCGACAATCCCAAAACCTGAACCTTTTCTCATCCTTAGCTGTGATGAGTGCGCTCCGTGAGACGTGTCTACGAAAATCGAATCAATGATGGGCCCGGCGCCCCCGGAACGGCACTCACAGCTTCCACGTACTGCCGACATCCATTTTGACCTTATGTGTTCAGCCCCATACCGTCTAAGCCCGAGCTCTTTTGAACTCTGAACGCTACAACTCAAGACCCTGGCATGGCGGAAGCTGGCATCTACAGGCTGTCTTTGAACAGCGCCAACATTGAGTCCCAACCGCGCTTCACTGCCTGCATGACGCAAGTAGGCTTTGGGGCGGGTTCAGGATTAGGGGTGCGGGCTTAAGGCTAGTGGGAGTTTGGCGCGATGGCAGCATTGGCCGAAGCGAAACCAGCGCATGCCATGCAACGCACGATCCCCACACTGGAGATCCTGATGCCCTGATGAAGCCCAATAACCCGCAACCAAAGGTGAGGTCATCACAGCATCGGACCAGCTTTGGCGGTGGTTTGTGATCTAGGGTTAGGGCCACCTCGGAGCTGCTCACGTCTGGAAATGTTCCCAAACCCGACGCTCGATGGAGGGCCAACACCCAGACCCTGAAGAACCAACTCTTTGTCGAAAACCGTGTCCTTTACCATGAAGTTCAAGCGTTAGCGGTGGCTCTCTGTTGCATGACGGCTGGCCTCCATATTTTCTGGCTTCGTGGTGTCCCCACGGGTCATGTAGCCGTGGCTCTGTTCTGCCTCAACTTCCCACTTGACCTCCGAGCATCTCGAGCACGGCAATTGTCGAGACGTTCTTATGTTGAGGGGGAAGTAGGAAGAACAGATGCGTATGAGGGGGATAGACGGTTTGGAACGGGGCGATACCAAAAACAGCAAAGCGTAGCGGGGTCGGAGTCTATAGATTATTGCTTGTTCATAGGAGAGACGACGAGAGGTCCTCAATTCCCCCACCTCCGTCTAAACCCTAATCCTCCGTCTCATCCCGAGTCCTCCTTACCCAGATACTGCAACCCCATGCTAGACGGGGGCGTGGGGCGTGTCGGGGGGAAGAATGGGTGTTTGGGCTGGGTTCAGCTGCGGCGGCAAGGAACTATCGACAACAACAGGGGTACAATAAATGGCGGTGGTAGAGAAAACAGAGGCTCGGGAGGACAAAGGCTTTAGGCGTCCTCTTTCATAAGGGGTAGAAGTCAAAGATTCACACGACCTCTGTTACAGCAATCTAGCCTGGCAAGTCTACGCTGCAAGGTCAGATTCTGACAGAAGCAAAGGGAGGTAGAAGCTTCAGAAGCTCTCTGTGAAGAGAAAGGGGAGGCAAAGGGGGGTAGAAAAGACGGAGGCAAAGCCGGGTAGAAATTCGGGCAAACACCATGAGCGCGACCTCAAGGGCCATTAGCGAGAACAGAGTTGTTGCATTGTTGAGATGTCCTTTTGCCTCCAAAACTCAAGAAGGGCTCCTGAACTTATCCCATCACTAAGCCTGAAAATCTGGGGACAAGTCATCTCTGGGTTTCGGGGAGGTCTTTTTGGAAATGGGGGCTGGTCACTGCTTAGAATTCCTTTGTGATTGACGGATGGCGCCTTTGCGTGCGTGGGTCTCCGGTTTTGGAACTGGCGGTTTCCGGCCTTTTCTGACTGGCTGTCCCAGGTTCAGGGTTCAACGTCTAGGTTGGAGTAATCTTTCGGGCAGTTGGTCTAGGGCTGAGGCGAGAGAGTTTCGGGTATGTTTCTTATTGAATTCTCGAAAGAAGCCGCTGTGAAGTCTCTGCGGCTGCAGATGGCCCTTCTTCCTTCCAAACCTTGAGAACCAAATGGACCAAACGACACGACGAACGCAAAGCCGGCCTTGCCCGGCAGGGCCACCTGGCAGGCCTTGTGGGCCTCGCCATCAGGCTTCCAGCGATCCTCCAACGGCGTGTGAAGGGTCTGGGTTTAGGGCTTCGGGCCTTGAGATACAGGGTATTGAGCTTGGGGTTTCGGATTACATCAGTCAATCAGAACCGTAGCGCGACCGGAGTCCGACTCCATCTTGGAGGCGATCATGAGCTGTGGGCACTTGATCTCCCTGCACACCTGTTCAAGGCTTAACCGTGCGGGTTGACATTTAAACTACTCTACCGAGACTTCCTAAGTTTTCACCTGGCCGTGGCGCTGCCCTCAAGAGTCTCATCCTAGGGTCTAAGGGTTTAGCGCCTCAATGCGCTCTACGGCTATTTAGCAACCCTGAAGCAGGATAAACGCTACCAAAGCGGCTAGACTCTTGTTGGTTGTTTCCATGGGGGCTGTGAGAAGGCCGCAAGGAGACCTTGCGAAGGCAGGTCCCATACTTTTTCATCTTGTGGTAGAAACGTACAACAGCACTGACATGTCAACGGTTTCACCCACAAAATTGCCAAGCAGCCCACGCCATCCCAACAACCCTGACACCTTAAACGCTGAGACCCTTAAACCTTATTCCCTGTTTATCCCGCCCTCGCCTTCATACCCGCCCCTCCCCTCCTCTCCCCCCAACTTCAGAAGTGCAAGTCTTGCCTGGATGTCGTCCTCTCCAGTGGCCTTGCAGAAGCCCTCGTTGGAGGGGTGGAATCCAGCGGCGCACTTGAACTCCTACCGAAATCGTTTCATCCAACAGCCCAGAGTGGTTTGTCAGAGGGTGTTTCTGCTGTAAGCAGAAAACTCCCAGCTATACAAAAAAACAAACTTCATAAACATACAAAAGCCTTGAAGAAGTTTCGAAAATGTTCGTTGACAGTCTTGCAATGTTATGATTTTCCTGATGCCCTTTTTGACTTCTACTGATTTCCTATTTTTGATGTTTCTGATTTGTTTTGAGTTCTGGTGATTTCCAAATTTCTCTAACGCGTTTTAATTTTGAACTTTCAATATCTGTTAACTAAGTGTTCTCATTGTGTGATGTTTTGAACTTTTTAAGTTGTTGACTTTTGTTTGAATGCTTCCATGCTCTGTAACTGAATGTTTCTGAAATTTCTTGAATCGGTTCATATGCTTCTGAATTTTCTGATGTTTTTGGATTTTTTCAATGCTCTGGAGTAGTGCAAAATTGCCAACAAGCCACCTCTGAAGAAACACTCATATATGTTTGCTGCAACGCTCATGAAGAGCAGGACCCCAAGCCCCCAAACCCCTCAAACTTCTCATCTCCAAAACCCCGAACGCCCAAAGCCGAATCCAACAAACGAATCCCTGAGACTGACAACGCAATCATGCCGCTGCGGTTGAAACGGACTTGTACAATCAGGCCATAAGAACCGTTAGTTGGGGTCCTACGTGCCGTAGCAAAAACAGATTTCAACTTCCTTTTAACCAGAAGAACATGCCGAACCAAATCCCAACGCCCCGCTCCGGGTACGCCGAGCACTTCATGGCTCCATAAGTGCCCCAGCAGAACCCGATGGCAGCAAAGCTGGTCACGCCTTTCTCCTTCATCCACGGGACGATCTCGCCCATTACCTTCTGCTTCATGTACACGTCCCAGCCGAAGGTCTTGGTCTTCCGGTTAAAGGCTCCCGTCAGGATAAGGCAGACAAACTCCACCACGCAGCAGGAAGTCGTGCCAAAGCGCGGGGTGCAGCTTGTGTAGGGATTGTCAGAAATAAAATCCGGGCAAACAGTCAGATACCCCTTCTCCGCCAGCATGTCGCAGAACTGTTTGTGCCTGCCTGTCTGCACGCCGAACATGTCGGCGAACATGATGACACCTGACACTTTGAATGCAATCAGGTTGCGCATACGCTGGAGCTGAGAGCCTTTTACAAGCCCGTGCCCTGCACTGCTGAACAGAACACTGCCCCTCAACTTTGCAAACTCGCAAACTCCTCACGCCTCGGCTCCACGCATCCACCCCTCAAGCGAGGAAAAAATCCCTTGCCACGTCGCTAGCGAAGAAGACACCGGGCCGCTAAATGCAAAAGCTGAAACCCAGCTCCCTCAGCCTCGAACTGTAAAGATACAGATTCGACTTTAGACTTAAGGCCTGAAGCCTCAACCTCGACTCCAAAAACCCCCGGCAGGACTTCTAAACCCGAAGCCTAAACCCTACCGCACCGCGGGAGGTGGGCGCTGTCGGCGTGGCTACGTAGCAAGGCAAGGACTTGATTGTGCCCATACCTGGGCAGACAAGAGTTGAGGTTCGAGTTTGTGGTTTGGGTTTTCAGGGTTCAGACTTCAGGTGGGCTTGTTCTTGTCTTCCCCCCATAAATCAGCACTGGCACGAGGAAGGAGCATCATTGGAGATCAAAGGAAGTGGTCACCACCGGGGGAGGGGTGGCATAGGGCTCCGTGCGGGACGTTGGAACTTCTTCGCCTGCATCCCAAACCCCAAACCGCAAAGCCCAAACCTTGAACCCACACGGCCCCGCAAACCGAATCATAGGCGCCGGGTGCGCCATCATGCCAGGCGTTGGCCAGCCAAGCTGCTGTGCTTGGGCAAATAGTCCTTCCTTGGCGCGTGAGACAGAATACTCAACCAGAGAACCAGAGACGTTAAAAGGAGCCCTTTCTCGCGAAGGATGAATTCTACACCTTCAAGCCATCTCCCGAACAAACCGCATACCCGACTGGCTCAGTAGTACGAGAGCATGATTATGCGGCAATTGAAGCATGTGGCTGATTATTAAAAAAACACAACATGAACTCCACTTTTGCTCCTGGGTCTCCTTTTCGATGCGCTGTCCTTCGATGAGCCGACGCTTGAAACGTGGCCCTTCCAGGATTTCAGCTCCAACGCTAAACCCCCAGCCCCAAGAGCTAATAGCCATGCGTCATCATGCGGAGCGGCTCCGCGCCCTCTGGACAGCAGCTGGGCGCCATGGTAGAAAGAGGCCCACAGCCGGGCAAAGCAGAAGATGCCCTCGAGCCCTTGAATATGGCTGGGGCTTGGGGTGCATGGATGGGGCATGGCGCGTGGGATTTCAACTTTCAGGTGCAAAGCCAAAGGTTTCGTGTCTATGATTAATCTTATAGTTTAGGGTCGGTATGGGGCTTACGAGCTTCAGCTGTGAAGGCGCTCGGTTGTAGGGTGTGGCCTTTTCTGGCTCGGAGGTTCCTCTCCAGACTGGGGTTTGCGCTCGAGTTCTGGATTGCTGGGTGGTGCAGGCTTAAGGATTTGGGCTTTAGGATTTCGGCTCTAGGATTTCGGCTTTAGGATTTCGGCTCTAGGATTTCGGCTCTAGGATTTCGGCTCTAGGATTTCGGCTCTAGGATTTGGGACCGATTTCTGGAAAAATACAGTTGACATTTGCCATACCCTCCTTCTTGTCGGAGATTCCTTTAGTTCGACCGGCCTCGAAGGTGTTCTGCTTGGAGTGACTCTCCCCCTCATCATCCTTTCAATCGCAGTGGTCACGAAAGGGCAGGCAGTCTGCCAGTCTGTAGCAGGGAGGGCCTCCAGGTGAAAATGGGACATGAAGAAGCATCTTGCAGCAACCCCACGAATCTCGGGATACCTGCTCGCAAGGCCAATGCTGCATTTCCTTTGTCATACATCTACCCAAATGATGACTACTTTTTGCAATTGGACCACAACAACCGCAGCGTCGAAGCAGTAGTGACACTCGACCCGGGTGCAGCACCGGAGGATGTTCAGTTCATCCAGACAGAACCATCTACAATCACACCTTCAGGCAATCCTTGCTTCCTATTCTTCGTTGTAGCATGCTGCCCCGGTCTCCTTTTTCACTTCTGGCGGCTTTCTAGCCTCTGCTTGCCGCACGATACTACGCTTGGGACCTCGCAGCACCGACTGGAACTGGTGCTGACTTGGCTGTGTGTCCATCACATGACCTGAGACGGAATCGTCAGTGACTCGTCAGCACAGCTGCAGAGCCAGCCTCGCAAGAGACTGCCCATACGCAGCCTTTCGAAAGTTACATAGACACATGTTGCTGCAAATGCCAGAACTGCTAGAATGCTCCCGGTGGTCCGAGACTCAATGTGGCCCCCTGAAACTAGTCACATCGGTCTTCTGGTCTCGTGGATACTGCCAGTACTGTTGAGACAATCTTCTCTCCATTCAAAGCTGCAGCCCAGAGTGGGGCAAGCAGCGAGGCAGCAATCCGAATTAGCATCGGGCTAGGATGCAACGCGACAGATGACTGAGCTTCTAGGCAAAAGACTAAGATCGAACTTTGCTCTGCTACAGTTCCTGTGAGCCTGGATAAGCGGCAGTATTCTCATCACAACTGTGCCAAGACTTTCTAACTTTGCATGTGATTGCAAACACGAGGGCACTTCTCCGTGCTGCTGTGGTCGCGCAGTTGTGGATACAACCTAAGTTCCGGAGACTGAAAGAGGTTTTCGGCAGCGCCTACGGCTCTTCCTGCTTTCCATTTCTCTTCCAGCGGCCTACCAGCCACCTCCCCTGCAATCCGACGAGACCTCTTCCTGTGGGTTCCTTTCCCCGCTGCCTTTTCCTTGCTGCTTCCTTCTTGCCTGCTCCGCCCATGAAGGGTTGCGAAGGCTGGACCAGGAACCCTTACGTACACGAATGCTGGTCTGAAGCGACAAGCTGCATCGCGGAGGTTCGCTCGCATGTGCGACACACAAGAGCTCAAACATGCTCCCACATGGGGGCTTGATGGGGCTTGTGTGCTGACGATGCGCTTTTCCGATCATGTTCAGCTGGTGGACCAGCTTCTGGAAATATCACTTGCCCGTCTTTCGATCGTCTTTCGAAACTGAGTGCTCGACGGCTTGATGAGCCTGGAGATCTTGGGATGCATTCTTCTTTGTTGAAGAAGAGTGACCTCAAGAGATGGCAGCAACAGACGGTGACGAAAGCCACATGCATGGCGCTTCCGCCAAGCATTGTCTGCACGTCAGCTAGCTATGTAGACTCGATGTAGACTTCTGAAATCTTCTGAATATTGCCTGTGAATACCCTGAATGCTGGCGAGAACACGTGGGCTGCACCATTGTGGATCAAGCGCTCAAACAATGACACATCCAGGTGGAAGTTCTTGGAGAGACGGTACACCTCAGAGTTAGGACGGTACGATCGCTTTGACAACTCCTGCAGCATGCGAACAGACTAAAACGGCACCGTGCAGCAGCAACGAAGAATCTGCTCATCTGCTCTGTTGAACCAAGCAAACATCGCAATCCGCGCACTTCTAACCAAGACCCTTTGGAGCCATGTCGCACGAATCAAGAGTACTGGCATGCATGCAGCACATCCGAACAGATACCCTAGATACCCTTCAGCACTCTCCCTCCCCGGACAGCAGTGCAAATCCAATCATCAACAAGGGTTTGTGTAAAAGCAGCAACGGTTCTTTTGAGTGAAGGATCGACCCCAAGGCAACCTCTGCCCAAAAGGAGCTGCTGGCTGAACCGAAAGCTGTGAAATCCGGAGTGGTGACAGCAGCACGGAGGTGCTGATCCCCTCTATTCCCATCTCCGTGATCTGGACCGCGGGACCCAGCGCGACCCAAAAGCACCCCCCACTTTCACCCTGTCAGAAGGCTCATGATCCAACATCGTCCCCAACGAATCGACACGCACGAGAATTTGCTGCTGGGTGAGGCCGACTGCCAGACAGCAGCTGGAGAAAAAGCTTAAACCAAACAGTGTGCTGAGTCTCCTGCAGCTGTTGATGGGCGGAGCTGTTGATGATCGCCAATCAGAACCTTTTCTGGGCAGCCGAAGGACTTTATCCAATGCAAATGCATCATGTTGTTTCACACCTGCCCGTTAGTAAGGCGCGAACAACATGCTGTGTGCGCGGATGCAGCGCTGTCAGAATGTGAGCCTCAGGCGAGACTCTCAAGGGTTCAAAGGTGACAGGTCTCCGATCTGCTTTGCCACAGTCATCCACTTTACCGTGTCACCGTCCTCGATTCAGACTCCTGCCCCTGCTGATGTGTGCCCTTCGACTGCCAACCAAAGGAACCATCCACTTCTTCTCTCCGCTGTAACTTGTAACAGTTCTAGCTACGGGTTGCTTTTTGACAAGCTGCATTCAAAGCCTTCGCCAGTCGAGGTATCCAACAAATCCATGAAGTCAGGTCCGAAAGCCCTACTACATGAACTACGTACAAGTTGGGCGGAACAACATCTAAAAGCTGCACGAACGGTGCTGGCATGGTCTTACCCCTATGTAGAGAATTGTAGAGATAGAGCGTCACAGTTCCTACGCGGCATTGAGACCAAGCTCTGCTCCACCGCCTTTGCCATCAAGGACGCGATAGTATGTAGCGCTTACGGAGCTGCTCTTGAATGCAGGAGAACGGTGTGTTGGTTGGCAAAGACTGGCAGGAGCAGTGCATGGACAAACTCCTTTGTGCCGAGAAAAAGGAACACACTTCCAAAAAGGAGCATCCCGTGCTAGGTTGCTCGAAAGGTTCGTGCAATGCAGGAGAGGGAGAGTGCCTACAGTCCGACGATTGGCCTGCTTGCCCTGCAGGGCCAGGCTCGGACCGGTCCGAATTCCATGGACAGCTTCGTGCGAAGCTGTTGCAAGCGACGCAGGATCGAAGGCATGCACAGACAGTTTTCAGCAGCTGTGTCAGTCTTTGCCTTGTCATCACGACCACTGCCACAAAATTTCGCAGCTCCGCTTGTCGAAATGATGCGTGCGTCTATGCGCATACGATGCTGCTGCAAACTGCCCTGAACCGAAAGTCACGCCTGTGATCATCGACGGGGGCCTGCACGCAGTTCGAGGGCAAGCAGCTCTTTAATACAATGCGCTATAAGATTCTACGAACATCAAACTGGCTCTACAGGAGTGGCCTGGATACAGTAGATCATAGTGTCCGGGCTTGAAAAGGACGTGTACATCGACCTGAAGAGGCCACGCCAGCAGAACAACTCAGAACAACGAACAGCCAAAGAAGATTTCTCGCAGCCAGCCTCGCCCTGTGGACCCGGAGTGTCGAGGCTGATGAGGCTGACCTGCCAAAGCTACTCACCGCGGTGGCATCCCGGCCGTTCGTGGTCAAATTTTGGGGCCTGCCTAGCCTTTTTGTTTCTCGTTGCTTT
The DNA here is from genome assembly GCA_905221635.1 of Symbiodinium sp. CCMP2456. Taxonomy (NCBI): domain Eukaryota; class Dinophyceae; order Suessiales; family Symbiodiniaceae; genus Symbiodinium; species Symbiodinium sp. CCMP2456. The sequence goes on along the minus strand of CAJNDV010017036.1, from coordinate 42,047 downwards.
GTTGGTTGTCGTTTTGGAGCTTTTTCTCCGGATGCAAGAGCCTGGCAGTAAACGCGGGGGCTGTCCTGCCCCGGTTTGCCAAGCTTCCACTCCACTCCGTTTGTCCTAAATGGTAACCAGCGACGATGGGAGTGGTCGTCAGTTGACTGTCCGGCGGCGCCTCATCTCGACGGTCCAGAATCCACATGCGCAAGCCCACTCCGAGCTGTTGCGGTAGTGCATCTAAGGCAAGGGTCTCCGCCTTTCATAGAACGTCAAACTGTGCATGATATGCTTGCCAATTGATGACTTGGTCTCTGACATCACGCCCGAGGGGATCAACCACATGCTTGCAGAAATCCTGCGGCTGTAGCAGGATAAGGGCCACAAAGCCTCCCGCCGTCACACCGGACCCACCTCCATGCACGTGTACTTGCTGTCCAGAGCTTTGACGAGCTGGTCATACCTGTCAGCGGCAAGAGGAGATCATGCCATGTCATGCGTCACACAACTGCCACCATGCTTCATATGCTTCACGCTCAGAGTGAGGCGTGAGGCCACTTGGTGATCGATCATGTGCACGCCTTGGAAGACATTGTCGGCTTCATGATTTCATGCATCCTCCTCGCTAAAGTCTTCTGGCGCGAAAATGCTCCCTCGACGCTTTTCAGAGACACTGGACAGGCTTGGGAGCAGGCTTCATAAGAAACTGCCGCACAAGGCGTCGACAGGCACGGATAAGAGCCTTCATCGCATGTCAACAGCATGAGAGAGATGCGTCAAATCAGAGTCGCAGCCATGAGCTTAGTATGACACTTTCCCACAAACCAATGTCCAACATGGTTTAGCAATGCATGACTCAACATGGCATTTTTCCGAATTCGATCCCAGTGGTTTTCTCGTCTGGTGATGCAGGAGCAATCTCACAGATTTTGTCCCGTACCCTTTCCTAGTAATTGGTGCACTTTGTTTGTCCTGCAAGCTGGCCTTCGGCAATAGCAGCTACCACCCGTCCAAGTACCCGACCTGACAGCATCGCCCTCCGAGACCTTGCGTACACCCGGGACCCGGGCTTCCCGTTCAGTCGGGAAGTTGTGGCACACGGAATCGGAGTGCTGAAGGGCCGCGACGTGCAGTTTGAAACTCCCGATAGTGAGTAGCGGACGGTGGTGTCGCCCCGGCAGCGCAAAACCAGATACACCCGGCTACGAGTAGCCAGCAAAGAGGTCGGATCCACCACGTTGTGGATCCCTTGCAGCACGACTCCTGCCTGCAGGCCCGCTTGCCGCACGCGCGTGGCCCGAGGAACTCGATCACTTGTCCGAAACGAAGCCACCGAGAAGAGCACCTCACTGGGAAGGGGATCGCCCGCACTAGGAAGAGATGCAGAAGGAGCGCTGGAAGGAGCAGAGGAGTGGCCACGGTAGGCAAGGGCAAGACCAAAGCACAGATAAATCCAAAAGTCGCGCCGAACCCAGAGGTGGGGCCGAGGAGGATGAGGGAGCCAGAACAAGGAGCTGGACAGCCCAAACCCCACCAGTTTAATGAGGACCCCTGAACAACCAGCCCCAGCACCCGGCCCAATCTATGCTTTGAGCCCCACATGGCAGTTCATATTTCGGCCTTAACAATCAGTGTGCTCGATTGTCTTTGTATGCTCTTTGCCGAACCGACATGACCGTCGAAACTGGACCAGACTCAGACTAGCTGTTTCACTTTCTGCTATTATGCTTCGCAGAAAAGATCAAGTCGCCGTCCTCTTGCTTGATCCACAATAAAGCCGAAACTCGATTTTGCGCTGCATGCAAGCCATCTATCATAGTCTGGTGTGACAGCTTCCTTTGACCTTTCGGTCCTTTAGCCACACATAGTGGCTGCGCACGCGAGCAGATCACCTTCCACTTGAGCTGATTGAACCAAAAATGAAAATTTGACATTGCCAGCATGGCTGCACTCGTCGAGTATTTCGCGGACCCAATACGTCACAAATTACGGACTCCGAAGCTGCTGAGCACGCAGGCGGAATGTTGGACTTCGCTCCTGCAGAGCTTTCGCCTAGATTGATGTCTGGGGCCAACCTCTTTTTCACAGAGCAGTCCATGCTAGGAATATAGTAAGTGTAACCTGAAGCACTTCAATTGCACCTTCTATCCGCGATGGCGCAAACAAATTTGGCTGCAACTATGGAATTCAAAGTGGATCCGTGCGACATACATTCACGCCAGGAATCTGTCCGACCTGTTACACGAGCATGTCATACAACCGGGTGCACGCACCTAAATCAACTCAGGACGAAGTTCATATGCAGCCGAGTGGAAGAATCAGATGCCACCGAACCTGTCACAGCCTAGACTAGAGATCGCCACAAAAACATCTTCGCTGGAGCCCTGGTTGACAAAAAAGAAGGGCTCGTTTTGTTTCATCGCGCTCTTCGTGGACGACTTCGGTGACCCCCACCAATCCCCAATCCGGCATCGCATACCGCATCATCCAGCACTTGCGAACCTCCTGTGTTAACGTGCCCACTCAGTTCTCGCAGCAAGAGGCCCGCAAACTACTTCAGAAAGACTGCTACAACCACAAACTCGAAGTCTCATCCGCATCTGTGTAGCATCAACTTCTGGTCCACTGTGGAAAACTCTAAACACTGACTTCGCTTGCAACTCGAGCACGGCGCAAAGAATTCCCAGTGACTCTGCTGTGCCAGATTGCCACGAGAACCCACTCGTAGAAGTTTACATTCTCGATAGAAATGTTCACTCTGGAGCAGGAAGTTTGCCACATCCTCACTTGCACTCCCACGCGAATGACCGATGCTGGCTGAAACAGTTCAAGCTCAAACATCAGGTCGAGACTGGTTCTCAGTTGAATTAACATCTGCAACAAAAAACAAACTAGCAGCTAGCATCTTTTGGTTCCAATCACCAGCGATGGAAGGTATAGCTGCTTGGTGTCTTGCAAGCTTATGCGAGCGTGGCCTGGTCCAGTGCAGCATCTTGCGCGATCCACTGTTCGATTTGATGAGGGCTTTTCCACGTCCTGCCGACGCGCTGGTGACGTAATCATTTCCTGGCACATGCAAGTTGAGTAAGGTCTTCGGCCTCATGATCTGGAGCATCTGGTTGTGGCGCTTCTGCTCCGGCACAGTCTCAAGTTGCACCTTTCCATGCTAAAGTCCATTCTCCGGGCGACATGTAATCGTAATTCTCGTCCATGATAGTTTTCTGTGGCCTGCCGCAGAGCAAGCATGATCTGATTGAGCCGCTCGTGGTCTTCACTGACCATCAATGCCTCTCGAGAAAATGCAAGCTCTTTATGAGGTGACTCCTACGAAGAACCAGCAGCTGGCTGACTGACCTCCAAGGCACCGAAAATCACTGTACCTCGTCCGCCACAGACCGTGTCAATGACATGTGAAGCCAACTACTTGCTAGTGAAGTGCGATAGTAGCAGTTTCCATCGCCGCGGATCGATCTCCAACATGAGTATGCCTGCTGCGAGTGCTGCCGACAGTTGCAGGACACCCGTGCTTGGTTGCATGCAGGAGCCTGTGCCAGGCGTCTGATCTTCTCTAGTTTGCCAGGGTTGAAGCGACACTCCTCCTGCCAGTGTGCTCCAGGTACATCATGCAGTGGACATACTGCGCAAAGATTTCGCAAGGCAGAACAAAGGCTTACCTAGGACTTCGCGATAGTTCCTTGCCAACTCGTGTAGTGGGGATGTGCGTGCCAGGCTTTCTAGGATCGTGGCAGCTTCAAGGCAGTCAGGTGTGTCATCCAACATGCGCCGAGCAAGTATCGCAGCAGTATCGCATGGGCTGCTGTCGAATTGAACGGCACGTCAGGTTGTGTGCATACTAGCCCAATGTTTTTGCGCAACTTAATTGCAAGGTGCTCAGGATCTGGCAGCACTCCTGAATTGCACATGTCACTCATTCTGGGGTATGTCGGTTGCTGACTACGAGTAACTGGAATTGCAGCTTGGCTGGCCGCTTTCGATTGCTTGTCTTGCCACACTTGGTTTACGACAAGCATGTTACAAGGCTTCAGGCTGACATGCCGGCGTCCTCAAGCGTATGTATGCTGCACCGATATCCGACATTTGGCTGGTCCGTGCCTGCAGAGCTCTCTGACTCATGTGCTAATCTTCAGCTCACAGCAGGTGCTAGCAGGACCTCGAGGCTGTTGAGGAAGGGATTGCAGCACCTGGCACCGATGACGCTGATCCATAAACAATGTGACGGCTGTCGGAGGCATAGTGGTGAACTTAGTTAGCACGGACATGAATAGCAGATACTGGCAGCAGTAGTTTTGGCTTCTCGAGCGACCAGTCCGGGGAAAGTGTCTGCGGCCTGCTTTGGAAGGGTGCAGTCCGGTTCCAACACTTCTGCATATTCGCGCAGCTGCAGAACTCATCGCGAATCTAACAAAACGCCGCTGCACTGCTCACTTAAAGCAGCATGTCAAACGCAACCGCCAAGTTCAAAGGACCTCGGGCCATGAACTGAAAGGCCACCTGCTCTCTACAATCAACTGTTCCACAGCTCGGTCTCTGGCCAATCTTGTTCAAGAGATTGTTCTTCATCCGAGGGTCTGGGCTCGGCAAGAGAAGCAGCTCAACAATGGATCTGCCCTGGCAATCGAGGGGCTGAAACAACGCATTCAATAAACCCAGCAAGTATGATCAAGCTGTGTCAACCATCGCACAAGCCTGGCTGTATTGCCCGCGGAATCCCACCGGTGAGTTGTCCACGAAGTACCTCACGAAGCGGGCTGCATTGCACCACCCTCCGCACCGCAGCCCTGCGATCAACATGATAACATGTCAAAAGCAAAACAACTCCGATGACTTGTGAATCACGACTTCCGCTGTAAGGCTCAAACTGCCAGTTGATCTTCCATGGAAATGCGCCGCGGGTCTCCACCTGTCTCTGCTGTCATAAAGAAGCGGACAACTGGCTGGCAATGTGGCTTCAACAAGCAGCCAGATCAGGTGTCACCAACTGACACCTAGGTAGCACAACAAATCTCAAATTAGCCTTATAACCCTCGCATATGCCTTTCCACCACACTGTGCAAACAACTCTACAACAGCGGCAACAACGAAAACTGCGACGACAATAACGTCGCAGCAATATCGTAGCATGATCAGCAGCGCTGACCGCAGACCGACCGAGCATGGAGTCACTGTTCGAAGCGGCGACGGACCGACAAACTCACCGACAAGCCGTCGAGAAACGAACACGAGCAGGAATTGAACCGAGGTAGCAAAACACATCACCGAAACCTCGCCGTTCCTCTCCCTCAATGTGATGCCCAGCTGGGGCATCGGCAGCTACGTATTGATTTAGCCAAAACAAATCATCGTTCACTTAGCCCGTTTTCGAGGACAGGAAACACATTGTAGTGCATCGACATAACTCACAGAATGACATTCCATGTCATTCCCAGATGTAGTTCTCTTCTGACACTCTATGTTGACAAGCCACCCTAAAATAGCTAGGCATTGATTGTAACGCCATGCTTCTTCTGTCCCACCTCTCGCTGCACAGCTTCGGACTGCTGCTGTAGCTTGCGAATGACCTGCACTCATGCCAATCAATGCATCAACTGCAGAAGCGCTCAGCTCGTCTGATGATTGACGCCTTGTTATCGAGGCCTGCATGACTGTTCGCAGCAGCCCCGTGCTTTACGGCAAGGATCCTGATTTCAACCCTTGGCGTTCCGTTGGAAGCCTCTGGGAATTCTTGGGACCTTTGAAGGAGCTCAGTTGATGATACCGTGCATGTTGCTTCCAGGGACTTGCACGCAAAAAGTTGAATCAGCTGGCATCTGTCTATTGAAAACATTGAAAAAGGACAATGCTCGTGTATTTGCACGCAGGACCTGAAGCAAGGACCTCGGCTCGCGATGCTTGTTTCTTTTGCAGCCTTTTGGTTGTACTGCTTGAAAGTAGGCAGCCTCACTCCCACCTCACCCATCAAGTTGGTGGTCTCTTAGGACTCCGACAGCGGGGCTGCAGGTCTGGAGCGGTTTCAACCCTCTGGTGCATGCTTTGGGACAGATAGGCACTGACTCTGGGGTGGATCCACGAGGGTTTGCCTTAGTGCTTCGGAGCTGATCCTACACGTGTTGATAGCGGCTTAACATGAAAGCAACTTGGGGATACTGACCCCTTGCTGTTAGAGTTTATTTGCATCCCTGCACCTGGCGGGGTGTGGAAATTGGCAATGAAGCTTTGGTGTGAACTTGAATGGTGCTAGCACCCAGCTGGAATCTAAATTTGAAGTCCACGCAATGACACTCCATAATTGGAAAGTTACAAATCCAATGGCGGCTTGGGCTGTCTTGAGACACTGGAATAAGAACTGTGCGAAGGAGCCCGAAGGCAGAACAACTGGTAACATCAGTATGCCTTGCAAAAACAGACCAAGATTTCTGAGGTGGTAACCACAAAAACGTAGCATGATGCAACCAAGCCAAAACGCAAACACACTGACATAAGCTGCTATGTCGACAGGTGGATATGTTAATGTTAGGGTAGGGTAAACAGACTGGCTGGGACATGGCAGGTGTCTTACTGCCAGAGCCAATGCCCGTTCTGGTGCAACGTTTGAGTTGCCGTTACCCGCAGATATTTGCCATCACCGTCAGGAGACGCGGCATGCACCTGCAATGCCTCTGCGAAACCCCTTGCAGAAAACTGTAGATAGGGCTGCCTCCAACGTCACGTGCTTCCCTTGGCCCTGCCTCGGCACATATGGGTGCTTTCGGCCGGTGGCATCACATTGGTCCAACAAGAACCCAAGCTACCTGCCTGCCCTGCTCCTGCACCAGCTTCATGTCTTGGCCTTGGAGGTGTGCTCTGATATGCTCTTATCCACTTGAAGCTTGAGAAGAGGCCACGAAGCTACCTTTTTGGAACCAGAGTCGACAGAGCTCGGGCAGCGTGGATGCCAGCACGTATGTAGTAGCATGAAGCTTAAGCGTGCAAGATGATAGCATTGTTTTGCACCGGCCCACGTAAAGATACACCCTTGTTGTATCGTAGTGCCTTGACCGACCTCATTGTGCATCGGAGTGTCCCTGCCTAAGCAATAACGCAGCCATCTACGAACAGCTTCCATCTGGTCAGACGTGAAACCTGCTACGTAGACGAACTCGGCCACGTAAGCACACAACGCAAGTTGCCATGTTGCTTAAACAGATATACCATGATGGACCTTGAGGTGGGGGGGACCAAAGCCGGAGGGCCCTCCTCCTTATTGGCTCTAAACTAATCATTTGCGTGGTGGCGGGGGCCCCCCGTCCCCCCTTCAACTATTGTGAACGGACCAGATAAGGTCCTGCATGCAATTTTGACCTCGTTCTCTACTAGCTAAGTGAATGGTAAACGACAACTCCCGCAGCTCCACAGAGCTACAAGTAGTTTTCGTGACTTCGTGCTTTCACTTTCAATCTGGGCGCAGCTCCAGAGCTTCCTGCTATGCGGCCCAGCAAATCTTGCAGCTCAACCTGGAAGTGCAAGGTCAAGCAGTCAAGGCCAGAAGACTTGCTTCAGCAGCATCGCAAGCAAAGAAACTAGACACTACCTTTCCATCAATTTTGCCATTCAGTTGCACCTCATAGCTCCACTCGCCACTTGGTCGAACAAGCGGCTTCGCGCCTGCTGACACGTCTCTTGCTCGACTCCTCGGAAGCTCTTCCGAGCTCCTGACCTTCGAGAAACTCTGCCTCGGCAGATCGGCGCGCCTAACGGACCACGCTGCGCAGAGCAAAAAAGCAGGCTTCGTTGCTCCCACACCCCCTTCCACATGACAGGATATGACAGGTTCATACAGGTTCCACGGACAGGTTTTAGATGGCTTGCGAAGGACAGGCCTCCACCGGATTGGGCTTTGCCGCCATGGTGGCTTCGTAGCGGTCTGCCGCCCTTGCCTTGAACATGCGAGACAACATGCTCCAGGCATTCCAGGTGCTGAGATGTGCTGAGCAACAGACTGACAAGGTCCGCAGCTGCTGATGAAAAAGCGCTTCAAGGGGGGCATCCAGGGCCTTTCTAGAAATGTCCGACATCACAGAGACGCGGATCCTGGCCCTGGCCTTCTCAAGCTGGGAGCCATCCTTGGCCCCTGCTATTCTCATGCCACGCTTCACGATTCTGTCTGCCTCAGAGAACATCATCCCATCCGTCACCGTCCCTTAATACTCAGTCCTTGCTCATCCGAGCTCTCAGCCACTCGACCAAAATTTGGAACCGTGCCCTTCGTCCGAACCTTTGCTCAAAAGCATCAGTTCCGTCAAGTCCTGGCGATTTGGATCTGAAGCTGTGAGGAAACTCAAGTACCTAGGCCCAATGCAACTTCTTGCAGTGCATCAACCTGACGACCAGCTGCAAGCACTTCGTCCAAGATGTGCGGCACGATAAGTATCGCATAACAACATACCACGTGTCAGTGTTTGCTAAGCCTCACGAATCGTGCGAGTCAATGCTTTGACTTCCTGCGCTGTCATCGACGCCTTGCCAGGGTTTGTCTATCGAGACTTGAAAGCTGCAAGAAGGGCCGGGCGTGGCCTGTGAGCCTTGGGCGGACTCTGCGACTGCCGCATATCCGGGCGATGCACACAGAAGTGAACCTCCAAATAATTTGGACCAGGTTGAAGACAGGCGATAAGTGCTCCGAAGGCCTACTACCAAGGCGGCCAAGGGCACCAGCCGCCTTGAGTCACAGGTGCAGCTTTGTCATGCTACGGCCTCAAGGCACTGGCCTGAAGAGCCTGCTGGCATTCCCTCGCTTCATGAGCTGCCTTGCATCATGCAGAGTGCATCACGAGTGTTACTGCGCGTGGAGTCGAGCAATCCACAAAGGCTCGAGCACACGCTTGGAAGCGAGCCACGGGGAAGAAGCTTACTCTCCGCGATGATGTCTGATAAAGTGGAAGATGCTCAGCAGCTGTACGCTAAGTCTGCTGACCCTCTGCTAAAACTCATGCAACTAACAGCTGCTGCCCTTAAGCCGAGTGTGTTTAGGGCGCAGGCGCTAGAATAACAAATTTCGGCATGTGGGACAGTGCAAAATCGAGTGCATCATGACAACGGGAGACCGACACGGCAGAAGCACCTCGTCCATGTGAGACCCTATGCTTGGTGCCTCCCAGAACAACATGAGAATTGGTGTGTACAGTGACGAGCAGACCCGCAGGGAACCTCCTCGAAGAGAACCTGAAGGCAACGTGCAGCGCATCAGCTTGGATCTTAGCAAATCTGGAAGTGCGAGCCTCTTCGCCACTTGCAACTCCGAAGCAGATCTGGCACAGAGATCAAATTCTTACTGAATCTCAGGAGGAGCTGACTGATGGCCGCTGGGATCTTGGCACTGCCACGGCCAGTGACTGTCGGATCCCGAAGCATCATGTGCTGAGATGTGCTGAGGTCGCTGGCGTTCTGCGACAGTTTGTCTTCGCCATGCACGGCATACCGCTGCAGCCTCGGCCGGGTAGAAGGCTTCATGCAAACAGGCGTCAGTTCGCATCGGTGAATGCTCAAGACTCAAGAAGGGTTTTGAGGGATCCAAAATCCAGAACTAAGGAAACCTTGCAATAATTCTGCAAACCTGACCTGTGGCCTGTGACTGGCCCTTGTGCCTCTGTCGCAACGGCCACGCATGCACGCTTTCGCTCCCCATCAGGTCTCGCCCCTCATCCTGCCCGGCTACAAGTTCTTCTTCTAACAAGGTTGGGTCATTCAGGTTCATTTTAGCCTGCTGTGGTGCCGAATGCAAGGGAGAGTCCGATTGTATCCACCAATTCCAGGGTGGTCTTCTGTGCCGTTGCTGTGGCCCCAGCCGCTTCACTTCTTGCCGGCTCAGTTCGGCACAGTCTTGCCTAGCTAAATGTCCCTGGTTCATCAAACGCCGGAAATTCCAGGTTCAGGCCCATCATGCACGACCCGCTCCGGCCTCACAAGCAAGGACACGTCTCCGGCCGGGGGTATGCCTGAACATCCTTGGAGTTGGTTAGGCCTTCTGCACTGGCTGTGTTCATTACGTGACTTGTGTCTTGTTCGCTGATTTGTCTATGACGGCTGCCACATGCAGTTGATCTTCCGACTGTGCCATCCGTGCGGCCAGACATTCCAAAAGAAGGGTAAAGCTGTTAAACCGAGATCCGCACTCTGGTGCCACACTGTCATCATCCGGGGCCTTCGGTTTGTCGTGCAATTGCATGCATTTCGCCCATTCAAGGATGCTTCTCCTCAGTGTTTTCTGTTCTGAGACTCTGAGTGTAATGAGAGCAATGAGCAAAAGGCAAGGCCGCAAAGACGCTGCAACGGCACTCTGCTACATTCACAGCTAGCTGACGCTGATCACGCCTAAGCCAGACAACTTTGCACCTACTTCATGTGCCAGAGACAGCGACCCCTGACTTTATTTGGGCCGCGCGTTTCGCCAGCTTAAATCATGTGCTCCGGATGCTGATCTTCCAGGACATAAACCTTTTGAAAGTTTTCTCAGCACCAGGCAGATGCATTGACCGTGAAGGTCTTCATGACAGCTTTCTGCTCCTTCTCCCGCTCTCTCTGGATCAGGCAAAGGTGACCGCACCTTGCCACCCACAGATCGAGAATCTCTCAGCAAAGCAGCTCATCCTGGGGAGCTGGACCCATTGCGAGCACACGTACTGCCTCGACGTTTCATACGCTTCACACCACTGGTGCAAATGGTCATGCAAGCTAGGAGCTGCTTTCGATGCAACGAAATCTCTAGGGGACGTTCTGCAACTCCAGGCGCGATATAGCGTGATGCCACATGAGAACTAGATGGCAGCCGTCTAGCTGCGGCTGCTGCGAGAATGTGCCATGTTTGTTGAGGTCGTGGCACTGCTCACAATCTCCTGAGCATCCAGAAGTTGCAGAACCCATGACCTGTGGCCAGCAATGCTGGATCGTCGCACTGAGCCGATTACTCTTCAAATCAGCAAGCATCTGCGGTCTTCCTAGTGACTGTGGGGGCAACTGGGGGCTGCACACTTCTGCGCCGGCTCGATGATGCGCTGCCACTCTGTCTGTCTCTGTATGCGATCTTTCGAACAGCAATGACGCTTTGTGCTAAGCTGATGTTGTAAATTGCTGCATCTGGCTGCTTAAATCCAGCCCGGCTGGCGGTTAGTCAATGAACATTAGAGCGAGGGTACATGCACACACCTTTACGGGTATTCAGTCTAGACCTGCACATACCGTTGTCTCAATCATTTTGTATGTGACAGACTAGAGCACTAAGTGCACCGCTCATATGTCCTGACAAAACGGCAAAACGTCACGAGTACCTATAACTTTGCATCAGATGCACACCCAGAAACAAGCACAGATACAGTTTTTTGGAGTGAAAGAAGCGCACAGGCATATCCGGACAAACGGATGTGCATGCAAATATACATGCATTGCATGGTTGGCTACCTGTAACAGTACATACGCTCACACTTCGAATATTGTACTTGCATGTAGCAGCATGTGCACGGACAGGCACTGCCATGAACCGGGTCTACATGTTAGTACATATTGCCGGCGCATGTGCATTGATTGTCTGCCTCGTGTGTACGTGCATGCAGGCGACACACCACGATGCCAAAGGCACTCACGCAAACATCGTTAACACATGCTCTTCAGTACCTGCTAACTTCCTTACGCGGGTATGCACTTCCAAAGTGAAGCTTCGACAGCTACATATGCATGCAAATGTCTACGTTAAGCATGAGAAAGAATGAGGATATATATATATATACATATATATACACATATAATGTATAAAACGTATAGAGGTACCAGCAGACTCTCGTCTATGTCTGTATGACATGTTTTACCCCTGGGCTAGATCCATATCCCATCCGAATTCCAGCAGCCACTCCTTTGGGCAAATGCATTGGTTTGATCGCTTTAGTGGTCAATGGCTTAGTGGCTCGGTTGATGGCTGGGGTCATGTTGGTCAGGCTATTCAGGACGGGGTGTTTTCGACAACATCAGCTGCTGATGCCTCGCTGCAGGACGGATGACAAACCGTGAATCAACTCAGGCACAGCTTTTCCAGCCTACCTTCAATCATCAGCCTTCTATCTAATGCAGGCCCATATTGATATTCAACGGGGCCCGGTGGTATGCAATATGGGCCGTCTGTCACTAAATGTGCCGTGTCCCAGGATAACTCCACGCCCGTGCATACAAAATACAAGGGTTGTGTGGGTCAGGCACAGCCCAAGATGGCCCAAGAAATACGCGCAATTAAATGAACACAGAAGCCGCTCTTTCTGCCGTGTTCCAGTTTCGTTTCGACATTTCAATTGTCAATCTTGGTTGTGCGGCAATAACAAACACAAAAGTAGGAATAACATACGTGAATGTCAGCTCCAAAATGCTGATTCTGTTCATCGTTTCTCTTTCTACATCTTGGAACTTTTTCCATCTGTTTGGAAGCAGAGTCTTCGCTGGTAGATAGACCGTGTGTCGAAGGTTGCAAGTATGCTGGACAAGCATTGAATGAGCCCAGTATCGATGCCTCTTGAAATCCAACAAGGGGCCAAACCCATTTCTGTCAACTCTAGTCTTGGAGCAGGTCTGATATGCTGTACCTTAGTTATGTGGTAGCCTTGCTCGGGAAGCACATCTCCTGCCACCCTGAAATCGCGGTAAACACGAATCCTGACAAAGCAGGTTCAAGAATCAGTAGTCTTTTCTTTGCTGTTGCATGCTTTGTACCGATCTAGTAGTGCAGCAGCGAAGACATGCTCTGCGATAGCATGAAACGCGATGCCGCGCTCTGACACACGGAGAGTTTGCAAGACATCCAACTTATTAAGTTCACTAGACTGTTAGTTTCCATCCCGCGTTCATGCGCTTTGATCTGAGCCTAGGTGCCACTGTACATTCGCAGACAGCTCTGTACTGCTACGTCCGACTATTATGTACTTTCATCTACCAGATTCTACCAGGAAACGACCCTATGAATGCAAACTCCTACAAGCTGTTGTTTGCCGGGCCAGCTACAAGTAGATTCCTGTACCGTTTATGGCTATACAGGGCGATAGACAGCAACCGTAAGGATTCGCTGGCAGTTGAACACGCCCTCTTCCAGAATTTTCAGCCGAGATTATAGCGGGGTTATGATGCCGAAGAGATGCAAGACCCATAGAGATTCTCAGGGCCTGCATAGCCAAGTACGGGATCATGAAGGAGATTCTAGAGGGGGGCATATTCGGACTCGTAGCTTGGACTGTATGAAAAATTCTGAAAGGCAGTAGACATGCGATGCATTGCGACCTGCTACAACATGCTGGAGTCACTTGTAAATAGCTTGAAATCGGATGTAAGTGGCCGCCTCGTGACGCATTCTGGCAGCCTGTATGCATGCAGCTTAGGTATACATGACTATGTATGGTGGGTGGTGTGTCCTTTGTAATGTCGTTTGCATACTTGACTTCACAGAAATGTGTGTACATGTGCGTGTATGTTTGTGCATGTACCCTATTATTGTATATATATATATATATACGTAAGTAGTATATGCTACCATCCCCAAATCCACCCAACTTTCCCAACGACTTTGTGTTCTTTAGTATGAGGGACAGCCGCTGTTCTGTCTCCAAGTCGATTTCGAATATCTCCCAGTTGAAGTTTCTTGATAACACATTCAGCCTCCGCTCAGAACCCACCACGAATGCATTTTATGGGTACGGGTTATATAAGCTGCCATGCGGAACGTTTGTGCGAGGAACCAGACACATTGATTTCGAAGCTGCGAGTCATTGCGAATACTTAAACATTTCCATACCTGTCGCGAATCTTGCATGCTGTCGCACAACGAAGCACACATTGTCGAATTAGGCAACGTGTAGGTGCGTACAGTTTGCAGGCAAACAGGCATGTGTTGATGTGCTGCAGTGCTGCAATCTGACTGCAGTTACAGAAGATAGGCTAGCAGACAGAGGCACAATCGAAAGCTTAGCGGGCATGCGGAATTGCATGCGATGCATGCGTCAGTGCGGTCCTTCCCTGCATAGATGCCTACCCTGCGTGCATGCACGAACGCATTCGCACCTGTGTACAACCACCCAGAAAGCGGACTACATTCTCTGTCCATCCTTCTCCCCCTTACGCGCGTGTACCTTCTCACTCCTTCCCCAAATTCAAGTGTATAAGAAGATGCAGGCATTCGTACGTTTGCTTGCAAGATGTTTGCCCGTAGCTCCCTCGACCTTGAGCCGTTCGGCGCGCGCAGAGAAATTCAAAGCACACTCCATGGAGGCTTCGAGATTTCTTTCATGCGCAGTGACTGAGCTGAGCCGGGAGCTTCCAATACCTCAGCAGCCTCCTCGACGATGACAACCTCGGGCCGTAGCTCCTGCACGAGTCGTCTGCTCGGGCGCGTTGATGCGATGGCACACGCCAATTCCGTAACAACACTGCAGGCCAGTTTGCGTGGTTTCTGGGCTCGCAGCGGCATGAGCTGAGTGGGCGCATTCGGCTTACGGGATGATCGGCAAGGCAAGACTGTGAAGTCATCATTAACTCAGAGGGGACTTGATTCAGCTGCACAGCCCCGTGTATGTTTGAGGGCTATGAAGTTGAATGTACTGTCAGTCCTTCAGAAGCTGTTGATACTTGGATACGGCAGTGGTCGTCATGCCCACGACCTGTCAAAGCCCGAGACAAAATGGAGCGCCCCGAGCTAATCCCCTCCTAGCAATTCGGCCAAACTCGTGCGCTAATCTGCCCGCAACTGCATAAGCCCTGCATTGCAGTGGCACCTGCATTTCACGTAGAACGGCCAGCTTTCGATCTCGGTCAAGAGCCTAACTAGCTGAGAGGAGTCAGTTGCAATGCAAGCAGGTATGCTTCTACCAGCTCCTACAAATTTTGCGGGTTGACCAGCCGATATGTATTTCCATCAGTTGCAACACTCAGTCAATTTCAGGTTTCAGGGTTAAACATTTTTAGCCTTGTCGCGCAGAAAAGATAGAAAAGACGAAAGCTGTCGTGCATAGGCAAGCTTCTCCCGTGCGGGCATCGCGATTCGCTTACACCAGAACTTCGAAAGGTTCAAGCACTTTGGCCGGTGCTTCAGTGTTTCATGGCTGTCGCTGTTACATACTGACACAGTCATGGTCGAAAGCTATTCAATGCCACCCACACGCCTACTTAAGGCAAGAGGCAGCTCGACTCTCTGCGTTCCGTTCCAGTAAGTGCGCAAGCTCGGGGAGTATACCTCGTGCTTCTTCATGAGCCTGTGCAGCTCCAGCAACATTCGTGTAGCTACGGCATGCAACTCTGCAAGCACCAAGTCGTACCGGGGAACCTCCACAAGCCACTGGCGGTAACACTCGCGACGTTGCGGCGGCAGCAGCCGCCACAAGTTCTGGCAAGGGCACTCGCTTCCCACCAGTCACCAGAGCAAGCCGTTCAGTGCTGTGGCTTGCAACTTAGATCACGCTGCACCAGCGGGTGGGAAAGTGGCATGGAATGCCATCAGCCTCCTCTCGCCAGTCCAAACTGCGCATCTCCGGAGTCAAGGTCTCATAGTACTCGTCCACATAGGGCAGCCTGCACATGGCAGATTATGCTAGCTGGCGCGGCAGAGTGCATGGAATAGCTGAATCTAAATAGATCTAGATAAGATTTTGCGACCGAGTTGCCAGGCATTGTTCAACTCCTGGAAGAAATCCATCCGGCTCCTTTGTCTATTCGAATGGGAGGAATCCGGAAAAGACCTCTGGTAGCTCAGGAACGCGCTTCCGCTTTTCATCCACCTGCTCCGTTTGCTCGTTGTCTACATCCAGCTTGCGCTCGTAAATCTCGTTCGCCGCCTGTATGACTACACTGCAGCTCCACTTTGAGGAGATCCTGTTGGTCATTGCAAGTCGAGCAGTGCAACACCTCCTCTTCGTCTCCATCGTCTTTTGAACCATACGGTGCGTAGTCGTCGTCGTCGCTGTCTTCCGCGAGTCCGAAATTCTTGAACTGGCGCGTTGGAGAGGGTTGCTTTTTGCTTGACTGACCGTGCTACTTCAATCCTTCTATCACAGGAGCTGCGCAACTTGGGTTCCGTGCCGACGGCAGGCCACCACCCTGATGTTTCGGCACCGGAGCGAATCTTGAAGGATCGCTTGTTCCGAGCCACTCCTTTGGCATGCTGCTCGAAGCGACTTGACATGCCAATCGTAAGAAGGTCGGTTGCTCACACGTGCACCACTGTCCTTCATGACTCTCGACCAGATCTCATCATCCACCACCCATGCATCCTACAAAGTCGGGAAAGCACAAAGCTTGACTGCAGCAACTTGTGCAGTAGGACAGTGGAGCCTCTGGAAAGTCGTCCTTGGCATCGCCCAAATAGTCCAAGAAACCCTTCAGTGCCAGATTTGCGCAGGGTCAACGCGGAGCATTTGGCATGTTTTTGGTGGCAAGCGCGTTCGTGCGCCCTGTGCTTCTCTGACTGTTGCTACTTCGGAGTGCTTCAGAAGGAACGGAGTGCTTCGCAGGGGGGGGGTTGTACCATCTGGAAACCTAATCCCTGAACCCCTGCCCAGCCAGGTGCGACTTCAGTTTTTTTTGCCTCTTTGACAACGACGCTCCTGCTCACCCAACTTGAAAACTAGCAGCACTCTCAACGGATTCGGCTCTCGTTCCATCCTCCCCAGGGTATTGAATGCAACCAACTTGTTTTTGCTGTGATTGCAGTGCTGTGGACCTTGTGAATCTGATGATTCTCCGCTCCCCCCGGGATTTACTTTCTCTGCAAAACCGACGGGTTGTCGAAACTTCTCCTTTCGGTTGTAAGGAGTCTAAAGGCCCGCTGATCAAAGACAGTTCTTTCAGCCGGACCTTTCAGCCGCGGACTCGGGCCCTGCTCTTGACCTAAAGCGGGGCTAACCCTCCAACACCTGAACACGACAGCTTCAAGCTTGCTGTGGTGACCCGGGCATACCTAAACATGCAGCGATCTTCCGGGAAGAAATCGTTCGATGCTTTGGCCCTCTGTATCGCCAGCCAGCTGCGATCTGATTCCCCCAACAGCCACTCTCGGCGTGAGATTTCCAGGCCACCTCTTTGGCGAAAAAGTCGGACTCGTCTCTCGGGTTTAATATCATGACAGCCTACGCCCCTGAAGGCCAAACATCGCTCAGAGAAGCCTTTCTTTCATGCTACTGTTACAGCATTTCAATGGAAGCATTCAATCGATCCTAACTGCGGCCCGCCTGGTAGAATTCCTCGAACTGCTGCTCGGACATCAGCGACTGCCATGTCATGCTTGCTTTGGCTTCACAGACGGAGACTGAGCATCGATGCCACTCCATGCCCAACTCCAAACAGTGCCGAACCTACCCAACCTGGGTGCAGTCGGCAAAGAATTTCTCGGGGTTGCGGTCGCAGTTTGACCAACAGTGCCGTTCCGGAGTGATTTCTCTAGACGGCAACCGACAAGGGATGTGTACACAACACAGAACAGTATTCGATGTATGTAATGTGATGCAAAGCAATGTAATGTAATGTATGGAACCTTTGTGTATAACACAGACACAAACGAACACTTGTCGTGCTCGATGCTGCAGAGCGTCTCTCACCACTTGCAGCGACTTCAGTTGCAACGCTCCAAGTTAATGTGATGACTCTAAAAGACTCTAAAAGTGGGTGTCAATGATGAAGCAGCAAGGCCCACCGGCATTGACACATCAACGACAATCGCATGTCAAGGCTTCGATCTGTTGGAGGGCTTTCGTGCAGATCTGGACAGGTACTGGTACAGGAACTTTGCAGCATACCTCTCCGGGCATGGTGTGATCTGGAAGATGCACAGCAACACGCATCAACTGTGCGGAATTCTGTTCAGTGAACTGATCGAAGGGAAGGGAATGCATCTGTTTGTTGACGGTCGTGGTGCTTTTCAGGACTCAACCCGCCATGTTTGTATCGCACCTTGCGGCTAAGAAAGCACATCGCTTGGAGACCCTTGGAGCGCCATCCAGCGACCAGAACCAAGAAATTAATAATCCTTGATGACTTCGACTGAGACACCTGCGGGCCTTGGCTTGAGCAGCAGAGACCGTGTGGCTGTCGACCTGCACAATCGCCTCGCGGTCAATTTTGTGAGAAATGCCAGGACGTCCGAAGCTCGAAGCAATTCAGCAGGCGTTCACCTTCGACAGCTCGTCTCGCAGGTAGTCCCGACCTGTGACGGCAGTCAAGCCGTGAGTCTATGCAGAGTTTTGGAAGTTCGCTTGGAGGATAATTATGAAATCTCATAGCGTGGACAAGCACTTTGAATGCAACAAGGCCGGCACGCTCTGTCAAACACTTCCGCGCCTGATAAATGAAAGAAAAAAATCCGGTGGTGGGGCTTCCCGACGATCCGTAGGCGGCTGCCGGCCTGAAAGAACTCCCTCGATGACGGCACGCTCATGACGAGTTCCTGGCTAGGCCGGGCCCTTCCACGAGGCAGCTCACATTAACCTGAAATCAACCAAGTCCTTGAGGTTTCTTCGCATCATCTGCTCGCTCTTTGAGCGGGAGCCTCGCGCAAGACAAGGGCACGGATCCGCAGCAGTTTCGAACGCACTGGATCTGAGCCAGCCGCCGATGCGGACAATGTTCTCACAGAACTTGAAGATTCCTTCGAGGAACCTGCGCAAAATGTCACCAGTCGTTGGCGACGGCAGCAGCTGCACCAGCAAGACTTGCCGGCTTGGCTGGTCCAAGGCATGATTCGTGTAGCACACCACCAGAATCGGCGAATGACGAAGAAGTTTGGTGTTGTCCAAGATTGCCTTCCCATGGTGTCAAGGGCATGCTAAGCTGTGTCGTGTCAAGTCGACGGCATGTCCTGCACGATCTTCAACCCAACAAAGGTCCTACCAGGACAAGCTCAGAGAAGACTGACGAGACTTCAACTCGGCAAAACAAAGTCACGCTAAGGACGTAGCTTGCCCGTGCCAGGGGGACCCTGAATCAAGGCCATCTGGTTGGTCAACGCCTGAGCAAGGAAGCTGCCATTGTCAGCTGGCCTGAGCTTCGTTTGACTTCATTTGCACTCAGCAGCGCGCATGCTGCACTGCGTCCAGTTGCGATGGGTCCAGATCCAAAGACCTCAACAGACTTGTGACTTTGCATTGGAGGCTTGCGAGGAGAGATGTTCCTGCTGGGCTTCAAGCTGTCGGAGAGCCGGTGGCCACTCTGCCAGAATACGGAAGGACTTCGGAGCGGAGATTTCGCAATCCGCCTGCACATCTTTTGCCAGGTCACTGCTGCCCGCTGAACCAATGCCAATTGGTTTTGGTACATTTCCAGCTTCATCGTTTCGCTCAGACTGACCTTCTCGCAACTGGAGAAAACGTTGTGGAAGTGGAACATGTCCGTCTCTTCCTGCTCTAGAGGCGATGACAGGCCCGAGTCCACGAGCCCAAGCCCTGCATCCTTAAGATATGTTGGGGGCAGCGGATCGGGCTGCTGGCTCAGCAGCGTGTGCTGAAAGGGGACCTGAAGAAGATTCACAATACAGCCCGCAGACGAGGGAAATATGAGCGTGTAAGGTCATGACATCTGTGGCCCGCATGTTTTGCAGCGCAATCAAGACGTGCCTGTACGCCTGGAACCAAGAATCGTCGCAGTGAAGCTGTGACCGCTAGGCACGTCGTGGTTTGCTCGGACTGATGGCCTCGAAGTAAATCGTCACATTTTCTATGCAGCAAAACACCTGCGCCACGAGCCGACAGGAGCACACGAAGTATATACAGACATGACACAACTGTTAGCCATTCTCACAGCCATCACGTGAAGCTTGAGCCGTGCCTTGCCCGGCGAAAGTCTGTCGTCCCAGGGATCGAAAGGCAACCGAATGTCCAGCTGCGCCTCTACACCAGCGTTTGTGAAAGGTGAGATCTGTCTTCAAGCACAGGGAGAACACACGAACTCTTCTGGGGTCTGGATTGAAGGAATCGCCTGGCGAGCTGGAGAGGTCGGAAGTCCGCAATTGATGTATACTGGAGTCGTTTAATTGCTTCTTGTCCAGGTGATGGCATAGGCTGCAATTGGTGCTGTTGAGCAGCCGGCCGAACACTGTCATTGTGTTTACGCCCACCATGAACTACCGACCCTCGTTTTGTGTCGTAAATACCGTATTAAGCCAGCTTTCCCGGCAGGTCCGGATTCCGTATCTTTGAAACACTGCTACAACCCGACTCTCGCATTTCGTTCACGTTCGACGTGAGCACGCACTCAACGGCAACACTGTACTCTTCCAATCACAAACCACCTTTTTTTGTCGGGAAAATCAGAAAAATATTCAAAAAACACACAGCCCTTGGGAACCTAAACGGCCCAGCTCCAAAAAGATGTGCCTTTTTGGTTTGCGCAAGGAAAAACTTGGTTTTCGGTGCAAAAACCAAAGAAAACTATGGTTTTGGGTCGAAAAACAGATTTTCCAACAAGAACGATGGTTCTGGGGATTGTTTCCAGGCAAAACCCACAAACAATCCGTGCCACAGGTGATGGACTCACCTTCCAAGGTGCTACATGCAATCGCATCTGCCAGTCATCGAAGAGCCATTATGCCTAAATTCTATCCTTTGACGACCTTGGTGCAGAGTAGGGCCCTTTAGAAACAGAATGCTGTAAATACATGTGCGGATGAGGCGTGTCTGTCAAATAGTATGCTGATTACTGGTTGCTCATGCTAATGCAGCATTTTACATCCCGAGCGGCTGCTTTACGCAGCAAGGGGCGCATGCGGCAGACCAGGTGATCACGGGACCCCCAGGCTTGGCGCTACGGGAGTGAAAAGCGAGGTGTCTCACGTCTGTGAAGAGGCACTTGCAACATATTGTTGGGGTCTGGCAATACGGTTTCCCATTTTTTTTCTGGCTTCCCCGAGGGAAAGTTGGGTTTTGGGTACGAAACCATCGGTTTCCTAGGAAAAGGTCAGTTGTTGCGCCCAAAACCATCTTTTTCGTAGGGAAGTTTGTATTGCACTCCAAGACCAAATTTTTCTTAGCAGAGAGTTTGTGTTTCATTTGTTGTTTGCGCACGCTACGAATTACTTCTGCCAATAAGGTTCGTCGAGTGTCATTATTTTAAAAATTCACTTCCGCTTAGAATTCATACTATACAGTAAGATACAATAAGTATTAACCAGGCATTATTCAGATCAGTTCTGGGGTAAATAGGAAGCTAGTACTGCAGGTTTCACACAGACCAGGACCCAAGATATCAGGGTTATCACAGCTACCACGACGATTTCTTCTAGCTGACTAAGGTTGTAGCTTTAATAAGAGAAACATCGGGGTCAGATTATGGGTGATAAGAAGCCTACTACGGATGGCCTTAGGGCTGCTGTCAGGGCGAATACCATTGACATAAGGGCGAATGACAAGGATGGGGTTAGGGTTGATGTTGTTTGAAATCGTCATTATGTTGGCATCTAGTACAGGTTTAACCTTAGGGTTAGCATGTGTATATACACACAAAAACGTACATACACGCATACGGGCAAGTCCGACAACAAGTTTGAGAGGGTCATATGCTACAATGACGAAGGGGGTGCCATATAAAATATGATGAGGTAAACAAACAAATGCTGGCATCATCCCTTGCAACCTAGGGGCCATCATTCGGGCAACGCAAAAGTGTTGCCCGAAAGATCGTGGCTCTTAATGGGTATCAGTTTGTGTAGTTGGATATTTGCATGAATGTAAAGGCCACCGTTCAAATAAATGTTAGGCAAGTATTTAGCTTACCGGTATTCATATTAACAGTAAACAGTATTGGGGATGCCATGACTTTGAACTTCGGGGACGTGAACGCTTGTGCAAGGGATCCCACAGCTACGTCCGGATTAATTAACTTGTTGTGAGGCCAATGGTCCGGGTTTCTGTTCAAGCCATTATTTGGGTGGCTGTTGAAGGCACTATCCGGTTCAGTACGAAGGTTACCAATGCGAACAGCTTCTGGGTAAGTTTGCGAGTAGGGTCCATCTTGGAGTCATATCCAATATCTGGGTTGCCAACGGGACTGCAATATCCTTACGATCGGCGGGCCAATCAGGCTGATGTATGTTATTATGATAACCTTCAGGTCGATATGGGAATTAACAAGGGAATGTATAATGGGGTTCAGTCAACATAGCATTTTGTTCCATATGAACTAAGACATGAATCCATAAGGACGCTCTTTTGGGTGAGCATGAAGTAGAAGACCACTGTCAGCATTGGGGCCAATGTAAGGTCTAATAGGATGGTTAGTCTTAGGGATGCCGCTGTTTAGGAATAGGAGTCAGTCAAGGCCCACGGTCATTCATACGTATTGTTGGGGCCTTGATCTGGGACTACAGCTGAAAGTTGTAGGAGGATCGGTGGCGCTATTGCGGCATCCCGCGGTAGTTCTTGGGGGGTTAGCTGTTTGGTAACCTCCCCCCTTGTTTCTATCCCAGCATATGTCCAGTTTCCATGCGAGGCTACGACAATGTGGTCCACGTGCTTTGCGTGCTGTCTTGGATCTTTGCTCCTCATCAGAGAGATATTCTCCCGACTAATTTCGTTTGACCCAGACTCGATTTACATCGAAGAAATGTGCTTCAACACTCGAACGAGCAGCTTGCCCTGAGGGAGCTTGCAGGCCTTCCTTCAGTTGGGTGAGCAGCCTCGCTCGCGAAAATCACAGACAGAGCTGGCGAACCTTCGAAGAAATGAGCGCAGGGTCTCGACGCCAAACCTCGGAACGCGTAGAATGCCTGTGAGACCAGAAGCTGACGAGCTGACCGAGCGAGGATCCGTTGCCCAGATGAGGGACTTGAAGTCGTCATCCGAGAAGCAAAGCAAACTGCCGTACCTGCAAGGATGGTCCACCCCTAACAGCAAGTTTCGGTTTGCCCTCAATCACAGGCTAACTTGAGGAGCGCACATCAGCTGCTTTGATTTGTCCCAGCTGACTTTGCGAATCTGTCAGCATTCTCCAGACCCAAGAAAACATGTCTGTGCTGAGAACTACGTTGCACATACGAATGTAAGAAAGACAAGACTTCGAAGCGTCCAAAAACTGCTGCCTGACTGCCAAGCCACGTCATTCGGGCGGAAGCACAAACAAACCGAACTTGAGGTGGGATCCGCGCGGGGGGAAGCTGCAACTTCAACATACTTCTAAACACATGTGCATGGAGTATGTTAACCAGCACCACCTCTTCACGGCGGAGCTCGATGCGGTAAACGAGACCTTTCTCCGACCACAAGCAATATAGGCACCAGGACCCAAACAAAGCCGATGCGCCCCTATCTGAGATCCTGACCTTCCCATGTGCTCAACACACCAACAACCTGCACAAGGGTGTTGGCATGTTGTCAGTGCTTACCATTCTCATGGTCACTTGCAAACCACGCATCTGCTCTTGCGCCAGACATAACAACAACCTCCTAAAGTTCCGCCTGCTAATTATCAATGCATTCCCTGACCTAATATTTATAGATATTCAATGACTACAACGTGAAGACGGGTTTTGTGATTTATGTTGGTGTTGGCATTCCCTGATGCCAATCACGCCTGTGCCGGTTTGCCCACGTGTGCGGGTGCGTATACGTCTGTGTGCATGTGTGTCTGTGTGTACGCACGGTATGTAAGTATGTATGCATGCATGCGACTGCATTGCACCTGCATGTCTATGTGTGTCGGTGTGTGGGTGGTGCTGTTGCTGTTGCTGGTGAGGAGGCTGTGCTGGCTGTGTCTGGGTCTGCTGCGTGTCTCCTTGGTCTGGTGTGCTGTCCTCTGCTGGCCGTGCAGGAGACCCCGGTGGTGGTTGGTGCCCAGCGCCCTGTGTTGGCTCCTGCTGTGGTGGTGGGTCTTGGGTCTCGGCTGCCCCCGAGTGGTGTGTCTCGTCCTGCTGGGGCTCCTCTCTTGTGGGGTCTGTTTCTTCGGGTGCTGTGTTTTGGGCGGGTGCCCCTTCTTGTGCTGGTAGGTTAAGGTCGTGTGAGTAGCCTCCCAGCTCGTGGAGTGCTTCCAGCGTGTATAGCTGCCACTTCCATCTCCCGTCTTCCCATGTGATCAGGGCGTGGTTGCCTCTGCTGAAGCGTATCGCCCCTGGTGAGTGCACCACTGGGGCTTCGTGCACCTTTATGTGCCAAGCAAAAGGTTGGCCGTGTCTCTCTTTGCTTTGCTTTGCTTAGGGCTTGAGGCGGGGGCGGGCCCCCGTCCTGCGCGCAAGCGCTGCCCCATCCATCATTCTGAAAGGATGGGCTCGGCTGTACGAGGTCGACTGTACTAGGTGTCTCTTTTCTTTCCACAGGGTTGTGGTGCAGGGGACCAAGCCCCCCTACACCGCGCGCAGGTGCGCCCCCGCCATTTGCGGGTGCCGGAGGTG
>CAJNDV010017036.1:0-10757 GCA_905221635.1 Symbiodinium sp. CCMP2456 | reverse complement strand
CCCACTTACCGTGTTTCGGCTGTTGAAGGTGAAGAGCAACTTTACCAGAACGACGACCAAGGTGATTGGACCTACTTGGTGAGTCCGATGATTGGTCTGAGTGGCCCGAGTGGGCTATTAATGCAGTTAATGAACTTTACAATGACAACAGTTGGGATCAGTCGTGGGATGAGTCACTTTGGTCCTGGGACTCTTGGTCTTGGGATTCCTAGGATCCTTGGGGCTGGTCTTCGGACTTTCCTTCAGAACCTTGGCCTAAGCAGGCCGCTCCTTCGGCGAACGCCGAAACTTTGACCATGTCGGCGGTGACCTTGGAAGGACCACCAGGACTNNACTTTGCTCATGTCGGCTGTTGTTCTAGGCAAATTTGGCTTGGGGAGGCAAATTTGGCTTGGGGAACACTTTCAAGATGACGAATGCAGTTATAGACTTCAACTTTGGTGGTTTCGGTGAGTCTTCTGACTTTGCACCTCCGGCATGGATGGCCCCTCTTGGAACTTACTCCTGGAATCGTCGCACGGAAGAGAACCAACGACTTTTTGGTGTTGGTGATCTTGGACTGTTAAGAACTTGAATACGACTTTCAAGGATGTTGTTTTGGAAGAGCATTTGCTGGCATCTACTTTGGAAGATTCAGATCCCTGGATACTTTTGGATTCAGCAGCTGCCAAACATTCTCGTGAAAGCTGAGAGAATCATGTTGCTGCGGATATGTGTATTTTCTTGTTTGTGCGGACATGTCACTTTTCATGTCGCTTGTGCTTGTGCAGTTCGGCATGTCTTCGACTTTCGCTCGTCGTGAAACTCTCACCTTTCTCCTGAACAAGAACTTGCCCGAACCGAAACGATGAAAGTTTTACCGTGAAGCTTTTGCTGGTGAGGTGTACGACTTTTCCGGCGACGATTTTCCGGTGTGCAAGCACCACGTTTACTGTACATATGAATGCTCACTCGACTTTCCGTTCAGGGCGTTCGGTTTTGTCGTGGGTTTTGCTTTTAATCTTGCGCCTCTCGCCGCAAATCGTCTCGCAACTTTGCCATTCTCACTGTGACCCCGCCTAACGGATGGAGCCGCGCTTTGCATGGGTGAGCGGCCGGTGCGCCTGCTGAAGTTTTGCACCGCCAAGGTGGTACCCGCGGCAACCCAACCGAGGAACTTTGTGTCCCTCTGCTTGTACAGCTTTCATCTTGCGGTCGCTCAACTTTTGACCTTGGAAGTAGCCAGCAGAGAGCGCTTCGATGCGGTGCGCTTTGACAAGCACCTTTTGGGCGACATTGCCCGCGCTCGCCGCACCAACTTTCTGGAGGTGGCCGACTTTGAGATCTTATCGGTCTCAAAGACTTTTTCTTCTGGAGATTATTCGGCACCAGCACATTTGGGTTAAGTTCCTTTACTTTGTGTCAAGACCTTTGGCGCCTTTCCGTTCGAGGATCCCCTTCTGGATCAACTTGAGGCTTTATACCTCTTCTATTATATTTTCTGGCCTGGAAGCTTGGGCTTTTGGATCATCCGATCCTCGGTCCTTGGAGGGATCGACTTGGGCGAGTGCCCTACTTTGGCTTTATGCTGGCAAGGCTTTGGGCGCAACGGCGCCGAAGCGGCTGGATGACTTTTTGGCCACCCAACTTTCGCCTAGGAGGCGAAAACACTTTGCCTGATGGCCAAGGCAATCGGCCAGCGGCCAACTTTAGCACGTAACTTTGTGCAGATGCTGGCGGCAGGTCGACAGGTGGAGCAGATGTGGTGGACGGGGACGTTGCATGCCTTGACGCTTCACTTTGCTGACAGGCCACCTCAGACGGCGATTTTGGCAACAGTTTATCCAGGACGTGAGCCCTGGGGTGTATACCCCAGTTGAGCTGACGTGGATGGCACAGACCACTTTCCATTGGCTCTTCTCGAGCTTTTTGGTGCGAGTCCCGACCACTTTGAATCCAGCGATGTATGCCAACGTTTACGAGTATGTGACTTTGCCACTTGCGACTTTGCTGTCTGGGGGAAGCCTCACTCTCAGTGGCTCTGATGCTTTTTGGGGAGATGGTACTCACAACTTTTCTTTTTGTCCTCGAAGCGCAGCACTTTTATTCGCATTTGGACTCTCGATCCAGTTGCGCAACGGAGTTCGGCCCACGGGCCGACTTTGCATATTCGGCTTTCGCCCATCGTTGCACTTTTTCGGCTATTTGACAAGCAACTTTTACGCCTGGAATCGGTGTTACTTGGGAATATTTCATGGCCGTGCCGGCGAATGCCAACTTTAGCCTGGACTTCAGCACGGACACGTCGCGCGGTATTTTGCAAAGAGCCGTTCTGCTTTCGCATCCAGATGAGCCCGGGCACTTTCTGTGCTATGGGTTGAATGCTTTGTAGGACAAGCCAAACGCAGGCTGGTGGAGGCTTTTCCACCTTCCTGTGAATAGGACGTTGTACCAAGCAAAATGCTACATATTCACAGCACTGGGATCTGGTTCCCCGAGCAACTTTGGTACAACATGGCCAGGCCAAGGCTGTGGACATGTGCCACTTTTCGGGACCTGCATGTCCTTGGACGCTTGCAACAATATTTGGAGGGACACTTTTCGCCTTTGATGGTTGGTCACCAATGCGTATACTTTTGGATCGTTGCGTTAAGTGTGCCGATCACTTTCCACGCTGTACTTTGCTGTGCCGTGGTCTACGGCAACACCTTTGGCACCATGCAGCACCAGCTTTGGACAACGAACCACACAATTGTTGTAAAGTTTCTTCAAGGCAACTTTTGGATGCTGTAGATAGGCGGCATCGTTGCGAACTGTTGCGAGGGCAGCAAAACGCCATTTTCTCCGAAGCCCCTGAAGCCGACTTTGTCGTGAGCTGCTACTTCCTCCCACGTGGTATATACTTTGTGTGCGATTAAAGTACAGTACTTTATCTCAAGGAGGCATGTGAAAATGACGCGTTATCTCCATACCCCGACTTTGCCACTGCCGTGGCTCAAGACCACAACGCACCTTGTGCATCCCCTGGAAAGAGGCGCTCTGTGACTTTCAGGGTTACTTTGATCTGAAGCTGAGTGAGCAATGCACGCAGTACTTTAGGTAGTGTTAGTGTGTTATCTGCGTACGTTGTACTTTCGCAGTGTGTGTGCTTGGGGGGGGGGTAGGGGGGAGAGGAGGTCTGAAGAAGCCATGACTCGTCTGATGCACCGTTGGGGTCAGCACGCTTTCGAGAACGGGCTCCGCTCGGCATCTTCGGCACTGGCTCCGGTGAGGGCACCCGACATGCCCAGCCGATCCCTACATCAATTTCAACTGCCCACTACCAATATGCTGTTGGGAGTGCAGACTTGATTCAGTTCAAGATTCACTGGCAAAGGTGTCGCAGAGATGCTCCAAATGCCATGCTGTCACTTGATGCTTTTCCCACATTGCTTAAGAACAGCAGGAGTGGCAACCAAACCAAGCAGTTCGTGCCGAAAAAAGAAATGCAGACTGGCATTCATGACGACTTTCTTGGCTCGCGGTATGTATGCCATGCCCAGGCATGCTCAAAGCTGTCCCGCAGGCAGCTGCTGCCGCAACAGCCATTCGTAGAGATCCGTTTCGGCCTGCCAGGCTCTGGGGCCCGGCAAATGCAAGCCAGAACTGAACTAACCGAACCACTGACACTGACTGGCAACCACTATGTCTGGCCAAGACACATAAGCTGGGATCGTGCTGGCATGCCCGAAGTAATCAGGCCAACCGTGAGGCGCAGGCGCATTGTCATAGAGCGTGACTTTGACGTCTTCCTTCCCACAGATAGCTCCCCGGAACTCTTTTTGCAAAGGACATGTCGCAGCAGAAATTGCCCTGACTGGCCTGACTGGCACCGTTCTGCCATAGAGCTTGAACAAGCTCGGATGTGATGTAGCTCGGCACGATGACGTCATTTCGGCCATGAAAAGCCCAAAGGGGCACTCCTGCTTGGCATTTTGACAGCCGGAAACTCTCCCGAGACTGCCAGCGTGCATAAGCCTTTGAGCTGCTCCGCCGGAGGCGTGCCGGAAGCGGCAACCGGGACCGCAGCCGCAAATCCTGACGTTCATGCTATCGCATGGTGCCGGACCCGACAAGGACTCGTGTGCCGTCCAAGTTGCGGTGGCTCGTTGCGGCAAGCAAAGCTCCGGCGCCACCCATCGAATGTCCGGTGACATATAACCTCGAGAAGGCTCGTCTTTGCGGGAGAAGCTGAGTTTCCCAAGCTTAAACTCGACGACTTCTTCCTCTTTTCCAGAAACCAAGCCTGGCTGGATCCAGATCCAGGTCAGATCTCAGCAAGAAGTCCAAGAACTTTACGACCCGCTCCACGCTCCAGCCCTGCCAAGAAGCCCCACACGCGTTCACGGGTGCCCAGCTGATGCGTGCGAGGATCGGGTGGGTGACACCCGCTGCTTGATTGCTTTCTCACCAGGGGGTTTTCTGCAGGGAAGCGCGAGCCCAACTCAACTCGGCGAGCAAGGCCACAGTCCCGCGACTTCATTACATTTCCCTCACTTTCGGGCTGCTTAGGGGTGGGGGCCCCCGATGCTTCTATCATGGGCCCCATGGGCCGCCCCCTCCACCCCTGGGCCGTCCCGACTCTCTGAGGCACAAGTCATGCAGACTCGGCTGCAGCTTCCCCTCCTACCGCAAAACTCCACTGACAATTTCTGTCTCTTTTTCTATTTCATTTCCTTTCTTCAGTGGGGCTTGTTACAAGACTCGGATCATCAGGCAAACGATAGAAAAAGTCTTTCCCAAGTCCCAGTAAAACGCTCAAGATTACGAAGCTCTACAGCATGTCATGTGCTCAATATTGCTAAAGTCAAACCTGTGAAGCCGGCCTCTGTCGTGTGGGGTGCCACCACCACGAAACCTTGGCTCGGTACGAGTGTGTCAACATCATGCCACTTCTCGGTGAACCACCAGATATCTCGAATAAAGAAACCGTGGTTCAACCCAACCAACATCTTGACATCCGACTTTCGCACCATGGACGTGACAAGACCTTCGGAGCTCTCGCATACGTCAGTTCCACCGGAGGTGTGCCGGTTGCTCCCTGCAGGGAGTGCAGTGCACAATGCAGCACAGTCCCTACCCGTCTCTGAGCAGCCGCCGAGCCTCCGAGATGATCTCACGAAGGCTCCCACGCATCTCACCGGCCCCATGGAGATAGAGCAGAAGCGGGAGATGTCTCCCCGGCCCCTCTTGCGGCCGGAAAACCAAAGCCTTCCATACTTCAACGTCTGGTCTCGAAGGTGCTCTTGTCGGATTGTGCTGGACATCCATGGACATCCTATGCTAGACGGAGCAATTCCTTCGCCTCGTAACTCTCAGGGTCCTTCACTACGCTCGAGACAGAGCTTGCATGGGCGGTCGCGTCTGCGGACACCTCAAGCAGAGAAACGACCAAAGGAGCTCGGACGCTGATGGAAGCTGACTTTTCCGACGCTGAGTTTAGTCAGAGGCGCAGTCGAGTGCACAATACCAGCACGAGCCCGAGCCATGAGTACCAAAGCCGCCAATCCAAGTACCTGCAGCTATACGTAGGTCCCTGGAAGCTTAAGGCGAACTGGGTCTAGTCGAAAAAGGCCAAACAAGCGTTCCACATTGAGGCATCTTGCTAGGCAAAGCTGAGGCATCCAGCGCAGAAGTGCCATGGATAAAACGGCGGATGATCTGAAACTCTATTCTTGCTTGCTGTTATCGAATCTCTATCAGTAGCAATAGGATGCAATTCTATGTGTGGGAACCTTCTCAGTGTCGGTGTAGCTGTGGCCATGCGGCGGGCAGGATTGCACTTTCAGGCTCCATGTGCTGCACCACTCCCTTCGGTCAAAGACGTTGCAGACCAAGAAAACATGTGCACACACTGTAGGGCAGTGTATGGTGTTAGGATCCACAGTAAAGTCCTCCAAGCATCGTTTGCAGAAGCTTGTTAAGAGGTCTTGGCCAGAAGACTTTGCGTCATCACTCGTCCAGGAATTGGTGGAACGTGGAAATGAATGCTGCGAATCAGATTCATCGCTGCTCTCGAGCATGCTGGCTGCTGGGAATCTGCCACCACAACTTGCTGAACTGACACTGCAGAACTGGACACGATTCTGGGCAAATTAATCTCAAACAGATTGCCTTCAAGCTCGCCCCGTCTAGGATTGGCCGGAGATCCCGAACAACGCTCTGAGAACCGGAGCGACTGGATTACAGCGTATCCACTGCCGACCAAGATTTGGAGAGCTCTGTTTCCAATAGTCACGCCACTAACCGGCACGTAACGGGATAGGACAGCTTGCATATACAACCCCCGAGTCTTGCCTCCACCAGTTCAACCAGCGGTAGCTGGCCACGAAGCTCCTTGAGAGGAGCACACATGTCCACAATGAATGCGGTCTTGCAACACGGTGACACATGCCCCTTCCTTCGGCGCAGCGCTCCGCATGACAATCTCAACCATCACTTTCAGACATTCCTGCGACGAGCATTTTCAGAAACAATCGTCGTAACTGACATGAAGTTGACATCCAACCTGCCAATTCCTGTTTCTCAGACAACACGCAGAGCCTCTATGCATGCATGCGATTTGCCCGCATTCCACAACAAACGACGGACAAAGAAAGGAAGCAAGCAGCACGAACATGCCCAATGTGTTCGCACGTCTTCGTCGACAATCGGAGCGTCCTTATTTTCTGGCGCGATGTGGTCAAGTTCGAAAGATCACAAGGCGAATTACGTGGTCTTGGCTTTGGCTTTGATTCTGATCAAAGCTTCAGCTTCATCCGGATTTGATTTTGCTGGAAGCTTGGCTTTCATAAAGACAACAAGGTCTGACGACAATCGTTTCATGGCTATTGTGGCATCTTTGTGCTTGTCGGGAACTTCCTCTTGAAAAGGTTCTTGCCACTTCGTCAAACATCCAACTCTCGGATTCTTTTGAACAGTTGGGTGGTGAAACAACGGCTACCGAGGCAGATCTAGCCCAAACAATTCCTTGGTATCGTCCTTCACTCAAAAGTCGGAAGGAGAATTCGGAAAGCCCTCGGTGGGACAATTCCCATGTTCGGATGTCTTGTATGGGACGGCCAGCCAAGCTTTGCTTGCGGCTCCATTCAGTAGGCTGAACTTCTCGATAAAGTTGATGACCTTGCTTACCTGCTGGCTGACGATCCCAAAACTTTGCGTCAGAGTGAAAAAACAGTGGAAGAGTCGGTTTCGGGCTGGTAGGTGTTGCTGAGGAAGGGAACGACGGAGGTTTCGCTGATTTGGACCAGGACGAATCACCGCCCCTAGACCAGTTTGCAGGTTGTCCGAAGACCACCCTTGTTGCCAATTGTTCGATCCATCATTCCAGTTTTTGCCGTACCAGTCAGACATGGCTTCTCAACTGAAAAGATCGGTGGAACGATGCGTAAGCTGATCTGGCTCCATGTCCTGTTGGGGCCCGACGGACTCAAGGCTGAACATCTGCGAAGCTCTTTTTCCCAGCAAAACGAACGGTTCCTACCTGGCAGTTAATCGATCAGGATCAGAGCTGTGCTGTTTCCGGCACGATAGCATGTCTGGTTAGCCGTCAATGTCATGGAACCGCACAGGGTTCGAACCGATGAGGGGGTTCAATGCAGTAGGCGCTCCTACCGTAGACGGCACCTTGAACGAAAAATCGTCTAGATACACACTCGTGCAATCCTCCTTCTGTCTGACATGGTTTCCAGTTATTTTCTACTTTAAGAGGTAAGGTCTCTAGCCACAATGGCAGTCAGAAACTCAATGCGACCCCATGTTTCTGGCTTAGCCTGGTCGCACTGCACTTCACAAGACAGTGCTTTGATTCCAGGTTTCTGGCTTGGCCTGGTTGCCAGTCTCTTGCAAAAACTCTTGCAGGCACGTCTGGCTGATGAGGCCAGATATCACCATGCGCCGACAGTGTCTTCGTTGGGCAGTGACTGTCAGGCATGCACTGCTCCCCTGCGCATAATGACATGCTACACCTGAAATGTCGAGAAAGGCGAAAATCAGTAGCAGACAGCAAATCTTCTCTTGGTAACAGAGTTCCACACACACAGCATATCACGGCATGTATGGTTTCACCTCCAGTGTAGCAAACCTGCCAGTTTGGTAGCATACGATTTGCAATCGATGCTGCTGCTTCGCTGCTGTGTCAGATGCCTGCTCTGAATCCTGCAGTCCAGTTAGTCACTCAGACGGATCGATTGGCTCGCACTTAAGTGCTGGATTCTTTCGGCACACAAGGCCTTCCCGGGACCGTCGCTTAAGCACGGTCTTCTTGCAGCACTCAGGAGGCCATCACGAGTCGTTCTACCATACACTAAACCTTGCAGCATGCTGTAGTCGGACACGTTCGCATTTCAAAAAAGAACCTGCTACAGGATGCCTATCAAGGCAAGTTGGTTCAACAATTTGTCTCCTGCGGGGGTGGATTGCTGGAACCCCGATGCATGCTGGAAAGCAGCGCAATGAAGGCAGTTGCAGCTTGGCGAGAAAGCGTTGACACGCACAAGCAGTGCACGCGCAGACGGGTTGTCCTCCAGAAAGTTTCCATGATGACGGCCTGGCGAGTTGACTCTGACCAAGCGTCACGACATCTGGGAAATGGTCCCTGCAAAACCAAGCCTGCCCCTTGCTTGATGATGGTTGTTCGAAGACATGCCTCTTGCAATGACAGGTCGCCCTACCTGCCTATGCATGCTTTTTACGCAAGGCCTGCATTGCATTGGACTCCAGAAAAAGTCGATAAATCCGATCTGAGCGGGTGTCTTCCAGCAAATCCTGTGACCGAAGGCTGCCAGCACTGTGAGCGCATGAGGTTCATGCAGAGCTGGGCAACATGGTCCGGGGAAGGGCTGCAGTGACGTTTGCATACAAGTAGCTACAAGCGCCTGTCCTTGGACGCCAGCATCGTGATGACTTTGTACAGGTGTGAGAATTCAAACTCGGGACCTGTCGTGGAGGCAGATCTTGCGAACAAATTGCGCTGTGTGGGTTTGAACTGAACGATCCCGGCTGTCCAGGATGTCCTTAAAGAGCGTTGCATTCTGTAGGACCTGCCGGTGAGCAGGGAAGGTGGCTATAGTCCTTCGTCCCCTCATAAAGCGCAATTTCACTGGTCATGCCATGAAAATAAACATTATAGCGCTCTCTCATCCGCACAGAAGCTTCTCGGATCTGTGTGGCCTGATCTGTGTCCATGGCCGTCAAGCGCTTAACCTTGAACCAATTCACCGGCAGCTTGGCTCACACAAGAATCTGCCCGTCTGCCTGATCTTTGATGGTTTCTTTCTTTTCCTTTACGCCAGGAAGTCGTCGACCGCGATTTGTTCTCCAGGCACCCTTTCGTTCCTGGTTCGGCAGAAGAGACACACAGTGTCAACTCGGCAACTCGGTACAGTAAGTTGAAGCGAATCCTTCACCACCGAGGCGGCGCATGGCTTCCCAGTCAGGTCCTGCGGTCAAAAAGCTCCGAACATCTCTAAAACGATGAAGTCTCTCGTGATTGCAAAGCCGTTGCAGCAAGGCTAATCCACCGCGCCCAAGAAGGGTCAGCACCAGCACAAGCAGCAACCAACCACATGGCAGGAGTTAGCAACTCTAAATGCGAACTTGCTGAGCCCTGACACTACAACTTGCTTCCAGCAGCTTGGAGGTTGCTTTACCACGAGTTGCACCCACAGTATCCTTGGACATGACAAAGGACACCTCATCCTCGAGATTGATGTAGAACTTCTTGGAGCTAGTCCTACAGCGGCAGCATGCGGCAGCACTGGCACCCAGGGTCAGTCTCCGGTCTCCTCAAGTTGATCTCCAAACCTCTCGGGCAGATGCAATCGAACGGAGATCCCATGTCCCCGGGCTTCAGTTCGAGACCCCGGCATTCGGTCGAAGCACTTCCGGGCTCGAGGCAATTGATGCCTTTCAAAGGCGGACTTCGGACTATCGCTGTCTGAAAGGCAGCTATGGATGCCACCTATAACGTCGGCTGCCCGAAAGAAGATGTCTTGACCATCGGCTTCATTGCCAAGTTGTTTGAGGAATCCAAACCCGCCATAGACGTTCACAATCCGGCCCCTTGGCAGGTCAAGAGGGTGAGCAGGAATGCAAAGTCACAGGAGGTGCATCTTTGGGGCCATGGCCACAAGCAGCTTTCCAAATCTTGAGCTGGCTCCTGTTCAGATGGTCACCGAGCCCCAGTTCACCACCATGTCATGAGTCATGGCCCGTGTTCAGATTCGTGTCAGGTGTCAGAGCCAGATTCGCTGAAGGTCGCAGAAGGCAACACCGGGAACGACACCCCTTGTCAGCCAGATTGTATCGATTTCACACACGTAGTGTGTCACATTGACGCACTCTCCGTCCATGTGGACACCTGCATGGTACGTACTCGCCAAGAGAATTACAGACCAGAAACTACTCAACAGCCCGAGAAGAAGACTCAGCAACTGGACTCAACGTCTGTGCAGACCTGAAAGCAAGATGAGATGCATCTGCCTCAAGAATATCCGCCGACCCCGCTTTCGGGGCGGCGCCCGTGATTCCCCCGAAGGTTTCCTCGTGGACACCCACTGCTAAGGCTGCTAGCCCCTGCTTATTCCGCTTAGCGTGCCCGCGCCTCCCCGCACCCACATGCACCACCCCCACGACCCCCACCACCCCCACCGCCCCCACCCCCCACCGCCCCGTCCACCCCCACCACCCCCACCGCCCCCACCGCCCCCACCACTCTCACCGCTCTCACCGCCCCGAGC
>CAJNDV010017025.1:17402-33889 GCA_905221635.1 Symbiodinium sp. CCMP2456 | reverse complement strand
TCCTTTACAGGGTTCCTGAAAGGGTTCTCGAAGGGCTACTATAAAGGTTTAGGGTTTAGGGGCCTTGATAACTAGAATAGGGTTCCGTTAAAGGGTTGCTATAAGGGTTATTATACGGGTTCTATAAGGGCTTAAATGTAGGGCCCTTAATAAATAGGAATAGAGTTTTGGGCTCCTGTATATTCTGGTTGCAGTCAGGAGCCCTAAGGAATAAAATTGAAAAAATACTTAGGCGCCGATATGACCCGAACGAGAGAAGCATGCCATTCGCCATCAATCCCTATTCTGGTGGCTTGGTCCGAGTTAAAGCTTAAGTGAAGACCATCACAGACATGCATAGTAGATATCGTGCTTTCCTTGCACCCCATCTCCCAAACCTCAAAACCCTAAACCCGGGGGGACTGTATTCCGAGCTTCGAAGCCCAACAAAAATCGACGACGAAAACAATGTTCAGAAAAAAGCTGGAGAACGAATTCAGAAAGCCCCTAAAATCCAAACCCTAAACACGCTAAACCCCCTAAACCTAGAGTACATTTCTTGAGACAGAGCCCAGATGCCCTCCACGGCAGCCTTGGCCCAGTCGGCCTCTTGGCCAGACCTGCGAGATACAAGCTTTTGTGTTGAGGGTTAGGGTTTCGGGTTTAGGGTTTAGGGTTTAAACGAGCGTGTCGACCTTGGGCCAGCTCACGGATCGTTTAGGGTTTATGCATGCGGTCTCTCGGACAGTCTCGAAGCAACCACTTGGAGACTAGACTACAGGATCATTACGAATTGGCGTCAATCAACGATTCTGTCTGTGGAATCGCCTTGACAGGGTTTAGGGTTTAGGGTGTTTAAAGCTTTAAAGCTTTCGGGGCTTATATTTTGGGCTTCGCGGTGTAGGGACAGGCTTGGGTCGGAGAGTCAAACTTAGGAGGTTTGTACTTATCGTAGGGATTCGGGGCTTTTCGGGGCTTTGGGGTTGGGCGGCCGTTTGGGGTTAGCAGTTTGGGGCAAGGCGCTCCTTACATGGAGAATTCGGCTAGTCCTGTCCTGTTGCTGGGAACCTCATATTACAGATTAGATCACCTAAGGTTCGCTGAGCTGCCTTAAGTTCTGAAGCTTACAAGTGGTCTGTGGTCTTCTTCTGATGGGATTGGAGTCAACAAGAACTCCACATCACAAACACTTCAACATACGACCAAGAGGCTGCAGGCTGTAGCGCAGGGCAACACCGAAGCCGGCCCAAAAGATGGTTGTCGCTATCATGAGTGGCACGTCACCATGTGCTGTGATTCGCCTGGTTGGGCGTCTGTGCTTGGAGCCAGGAAACAAAACATGGGAGAAGGAGCAAGGACCCTCAGCCCTAGTTGCAACGCAAAGAGATCTCAAGTAGTTGCCGCAACAGCCCTGCCTCCACGAATAAGCACCCCTGGCAGAATCTCGAATGACTCTGTCCAGGATGTGATACCCAGAAAGGTCTCGCAAATTCCATGCGCACTTGCGCAGCCGTTGGACAATGAAAGTGATGGCCAAGGTACTCGTCAATAAGCCGACGAGAGTGCCACAAAGCAGGCCGAGATAACTCTTGGTCAAGTTGACCCCGATGCAGCTTCCATAGGAACAGCAGAAGCAAACCGCGAAACAGGCCGCGGCGGCCGAACGCGAGCTCTGGGGTGGTAGCTTGTGAATGGCCGAGCGGATCAGCTGCTCATCTTTGTTCATGGGCAGGTCAGGATCTCCGCAGCGAGCATTCTTGGAAGACACCGTGGAGTTACCGAGCAAGTACTCCTCGTCGCTCTTCCGATCCACGATCTGTATCGGGAGTCCGGCATCTGCTGCCACCTTGATCTCCCAGATGCACCAGAGTCTACTGTACAGGCCGCGCCCGTTCTGTCGCAGCGCTTCATTCGGCACCACAAGCATGCGCTGGCAAGCCGGACTTCTGATCACCTCCGTAAAGGGGCTCTTGAGAATGTCATTGCCCAGCTGCGCGTCGATCTGCTCGGGAGTGCCTTGAAAGTTGGAAAGGAAGCAGATGAATGCCACCTCTGTGTCCCAGGTAGATGCCAGTACGTCTTCAAAGAATTCCCGTGTGTTTTCCACCCAGGCATGGGAGATCATGAGTGTGACTTGCTGTGGAGCATGCTGGTTCAGCATGAGTGCGTAGCCCATCTCAGTGCCAGCAGTGGCAGGCTTCACAAAAGTCTCGACGAAGTGATGCACATCGGCATCGTCAGACCAGCCTGGCTCCAGACGACTTGACTGGTAAAGCTCTGAGATCTGCTTCTGGCTGATGCCCCAATACCTTCAAGCCCCTTTGACCCAAAATGACCCAAAAACAAATAGGCATATTTCCACCCCCTTCGCTGATTCTCTGCAAAAAAGATGGAAACATGCCCTACCAAAAACCACCCTAAACCCTAAACCCTAAACCCTAAACCGTACCAACAAACCACCCAGCGACTTGGCGGTGACCCAGGAGCCATCCGGCAGGCGCTGAGGCCTCGGCCCTCCTAGCCGCGAAGCCTTCAGGGCCTGAGAACCGATCAGCTGCATCTGCACCCTCTCGTAGTGCTTGCCTGGGTTTAGGGTTTAGGGTTTAGGGTTTAGGGTTTACCTGGGTTTAGAGGTCTATAGTTTTTTGTTTTTCTTAAATGTGCAGATACGGCTAGAATTCCTTACCAGGAGGTTTAGGGGTTTAGGGCTTTAGGAGTTTTGGGTTTAGGGGTTTAGGGCTTAGGGGATTAGGGGTTTATGGGTTTTAGGGTTTTTTAGGGTTTGGGGCTCTTGCTGAAGTGTAAGGCTCTTACAGGGGACCAAGATAAGCATCTCTGGTACTACAGAAGCGAAACGATGATCGAAGTCTTACGAAAGCCTGGTAGCCAGAACCCTCATAAAACCCTAAAGCACCCTTACTTAGGTTCCTTACAAACTTAGGTTCCTTGACAAGAAGCCTCGCAACAAAAATGGCTATAAATGTATGTGCAGATACGTATACATGCAAAAAAACCCTTACTTAGGGTTAGTAAATTCCAGAGCCTGACTAAAGCCCCTGAACTCAGAACCCTAAACCCTAAACCCTCCTGATCTCAGAACCCAGCTGCAAGGGCTCAGGCCCTTAAGAGGCCGAGAACAGTCCGAACTTTCTGAGCTCTCGAGGGAGCTCTCCGACTCGGACGACGAGCCGTAGGACGAAGGCTCAGGAGCCATGGCCCGGAAAAAGCTGAAGGCTCAGAGGTAGGGGGCCTCGGGTTCGGGGTTCAAGGACGTTCGGGTCTAGGCGTCGACGTTGGGCTAGAGGCTTTGGGGCTTTTGGGTTGAGAGGTGGCGGGTTTTGGCTTCAGGGTTTTAGGGCTTGAGGGGTTTTGCTGGAGCTGGGCATTGCCGGTCGGCTGCTGAGCCGCGAGCCTTCGGGGCCCAGGGGGTCTTGCAAAGCCTGGGAAGCCAAGGCCTCGATGAATCCCTCGTTAATATAGGGGCCTTAATATAGGGGCCTTAAGAATTGGAATAGGGTTCTGGGGGTTCCTTACTATAAATATAGTAGAATATACCCCAAACCCGATTCTAATTATTAAGGCCTCTATATTACTCTCTTGAGGTCCGTGTCTTTACCACACACTATAGATCCCAAGAATACAACACAACAGCTTAGGGTCTAGGGTTTAGGGTTTAGGGTTTAGGGTTTAGGGTATATACCTTAGCTGCTGCCCCATTCCGGCCGGGTGTGATGTCCTCAAGTCATATGGGTAGTTTTCCAAATTAGGGCCCTTTTTTGGGTCCCCGATGTAGTGCGGCACCCTTTTAAAAAGACTCTAAAAGGGACCCTGATTTAGAGAACTACCCATATGCCACTCATATTTTCAGGGAACCCTTCAGGAATGATCATACTGAGTCTTAAGGCTGAAGGCCCAATATGGAAGGTTCGTGGGAAAACAATCGCTTGTAGAATCCTCACTATGAGGATCCCCAACAAGGACTTCGAGTTGTTTGACATATCAGATTTGTATGGGGCTTAAGGGTTTCATTCAGGTGTTTAGGGGTTTCGGGCGTTCTTTCTTGAACCCCCCACCCCATGTTGCCCCAAGGCAAAGCTCTGCTCCGCTGTGCAGAAAAGGTGCCGAAGCAGTCGAATTCATGCCTTGGCAATCGAGGGAAGGGGCTTGGCGGAGGATCTTTTCTGTACGGGTCTTGAAGGGGATTAAAAGGGCTTTAAGGGAGTTTTGGTGTCTTGTGAAGCTTCTGCAGTCAAAATGAACGACATCCCGACAATGACATACAAAGCTCTAGAAATCAGCTCCTAAGCCGAGACCTTTTGGGAATCATGCAGCTTTCCGTGATCTTTGTGAGTTTGGAGTCGATGGTTGAGACTTTTTTTTGTGTTTTCAGTCGGGTTTGAGGGTTTAGAGTCTTAGAGTATGTAGGATTGATTAGGGATTTTTGGGGGGTAAGCTTTGGAAGCTTGCTCCTCTACTGCTTTTCTCTGCGTCCTCCCCCTGCTGTCAACGCCGCGAACATGGGCCCTCTGTTGCTTTGCAGAGTGTGTGTTCTCTACTGCTCCCGTCGTGGGAATCTCAAGCGCTGCCGCGACCTACTCAGACATGCGATACCGGATGCCTTTATGGGCTTTGGGGCCCTTTAAACTATAATGCTAGTCAGGAACCCCCAAAATAATATAGGTAATTAATAAGGTCCCTACATTAGAGGAATCCTTACTTACGGATATTGCCCTAAGCCTAACCCGACAAGCTGAAACCGAAAACCCTGGACCTAGACCTCTCAACCCGAAACCATTGACCGTAAATCTCCGACCACAAAGCACGCGAATCCAAGACAAACCCTAAACCCTAAAAACCCTAAACCCTAAAATCCCTAGACCCTCAACCCGACACCCTAAAATCCCTAAACCCTAAACCCGAAAGCAGCTGGGTGGCTACACACCCGGCCCTTCAGGTCCATGGCGATGACCGGGATCTCGGCGGCGACGAGGAGGTCCTCTGAAACTCGAGGTAAAGGGGGTCTCCGAGGCCTCGGGCCGTAATTTCTGGTGCAGCTTGGGGGTTTGGGGCTTGGGGCTTTGGGGGTTTATGCTTTTAGGGCTCTAAGCTCTAAACCCTAAACCCCTAAAGCATTAAACGGGGTTTAGGGTTTAGGCTCATAGCATAATGGCTTCCTCCCAGAGTACACCTAGGATTGGCTTCCATAGCTTGTTTCTGTTTGCTGTTGTCAAAGCCACGTATCACTCCAAGTGAGGTACCCAGAAGCAATCGACCCTTCAACTAACTATCCTAAATGCTGGTCTAGAACTTTCGAGTCCAAACCTCTCATCTCTAACTCTGATGTGGCCGGCGTCGCCGCATTGCTCCGACGTCATGAAGCTGACACGTTTCGATCATCAAACCCTCCCGCTGTTCATGGCTTTGCGTACTCCTCCGGATCAAACACAGGTAGTTAAGACCCTACACCCTAAACCTGATCCCCGAACCCTGACCGCTACACCCAGATTGCTAGCCCTGAACCGCAAATCCCTACACCCCTACACCCGAATTCCCACTTTGTCAGCTGGAGGCAGTGGGATGTTCCTGCACTCGAACGGTTTAGGGTGTAGGGAGTGTGGAGTTTAGGCCTTAGGGTTGAGAGTTTCGGGTTTAGGGTTTGGGGTGTAGGGAACCCCAAACCCTAAACCCAAAGCCTCAGAACCTAAACCGGAGTCATGAAGGCTTCTGGAGTCTAAAAAGTCACAGCCAGAAGGGAAGCTCGACTGTTGAGGGTGCTACAGGGGTTCTTCGGGTAACATAAGCGTAATGTAAGAGCCTTATGATTAGAATAGGGTTTGGGGTCCATTATAGTATATTTATCATAAGGAACTCCCAAAATAACTGTTGAGGCCCCTAAATTACGTTTAGGGGAACTATAAGAACTCTTGCAAGGGTAGAATACGGGTAGGATAGGTGCTTTGGGGCTTAGGGCCTATAGAGTCCAAACATAACACAGCGGTTCCAAGCAGAGCTGAGCGGGTCCTCCAACTGGTCCGGTGGAAGACCCACTCGACAACACCTGGGACAAACCCCCAACACGTCTCATGCAAATGCCAACCCTGAACCCCAAAAAAAACCCTAAACCCAAAACCCCAGACCCAAAACTACCCCAAAATGATTCCGTCAACAAAGCAGCGACGTTGCTCTAAGCTTAAACGTCTCAGCTTCGGTGCATCACGTGCATCTACTCTCCTGAAACAACGGGCGAGCCCAGACCCCCTCTCAATGCCTTGCACACTGCAAACGTCTGCAGTTTAGGGTTAGGGTTTAGGGTTTAGGGTTTAGGGTTTAGGATTTAGGGTTTAGGGTTTAGGATTTAGGGTTTAGGATTTAGGGTTTAGGGTTTAGGGTTTAGGGTGTGTGCAAGAGTCTGCAGTTTAGGGTTAGGGTTAGGGTGGAGATGGCATGTAGTTTCATGTGTCTAGTAGCACAGCCAAATTAAGAGTTCAGTCTTTGGGAGTCTAACAGATCATGCAGCGAGAGCAGGGAAGCCCCCCTTCTCCTTCTAGACCGCCAACAGGAACAGGATTCGTAGTCCCTAAACCCTAAACCCTAAACCCTAAACCCTAAACCGAGGCAACCGCAACGATGGTTGAAGCACAAGAACTGCAAGAAGGCCCAGGACTGCACAACGGCATGTTCAACTTCCTAGCAACTTGGACTGCAAACCGAATTAGTAGTAGTAGTAGTCGTAGTAGTAGTAGTAGTAGTAGTAGTAGCAGGAGTAGTAGTAGTAGTAGTAGTAGTAGTAGTAGTAGTAGACACTCCAAGACATAAGCCGCAGACTCAACTTACCCCCCAAAAAGCCCCAAACTGGAAGCTCGAAACTGTTGCTGAACCGACCTGACCCTAAGTCGCTGAACCGCCACACCCTTCGCGAACCTGAAACCCAAATCGCAGGCCGATGCACCAGCTTGACTCCTCCACGCGCCGACCTGTCCCAGGCAAGGGTTTGGGGTTTAGGGCTGAGGTTCCGGTCCCCAATCAACGATCCAGGAGGGCTTTGGATTTAGGCTTCAGGGTTCAGAAGGGTTTATGTCTGTAGTTGGACAGGGCTGTGCAGGATGTAGGATTTAGGTCGGTCATCCTTACACAACCATCATCATGCATCAAACGCTGCGTGTCTCGGGTTGAGCTTCGATGCCAGGTGCCTGCTTCACTTCGGCCATTCTGGCGTCATAAGGTTACAATATACTGAACTGCATTACAGGCGGTATTTTCCAAACCCCGTGCTACTCCTAAGTCAGGACCCTACCGCTTCTCTTCCCACAAGTCGAACGCTTCATTATCATCCATATCATGTGTCCTGGCATCTTGCCAGTAGTCCGGTCATGTTCTGCTGCGTTCGCTGCAGCAGCAGCAGCAGCAGCAGCAGCAGCAGCAGCAGCAGCAACAGCAGCAACAGCAGCAGCAAAACAACAGCCGCACACTCCCACCAAGC
The DNA here is from genome assembly GCA_905221635.1 of Symbiodinium sp. CCMP2456. NCBI lineage: Eukaryota > Dinophyceae > Suessiales > Symbiodiniaceae > Symbiodinium > Symbiodinium sp. CCMP2456. The sequence continues at coordinate 26,430 of CAJNDV010017025.1, read as the reverse complement.
AACCAACAAACAACAGCAAAGAGTTGACCGCCAGCAACGAAGAGCAGCCAACAGCCAACAGCCAGCAGTCAACAACCAAAATCAAACAATCAACGGCCAACAACCGGGGCAACTAAGACAACGAAAAACAAGGACCATGACAAGGCCCACTGATGGTGATGGTGATGATGATGATGATGATGATGCTGGCAGCATCGATACGGGTACGACGATGTTGCCCGCAACAGAGCGCTTTCGGAAACAGCACCAGCGGCCGAGCATGCCCCAACAATCAGCACCATTTCGTCGTAAACTCTACACCAAGACACATTGCAATGAAGCGACAAGCCCCCTCCTGTGCTCATGATGAAGCTCCTATTTCCTTGAAGACCCGACAGAACCCTGCTGGTATCCAAACCTGTTCAAGAAACAAAACTGCCAAATTGACTGCTGTGCGGTCCGATTCTGTCCACTTATGAAGCCCCGATGCCACACTGGGCAGCCGCCTTGTAGGCTTGAGGCTATGCCGCGGAAAAAAGCATGGACCGCCCTGCCCACTGGGTGGTTTGTAAGATTCAGGATCCTTCTCTGAATTTAGCATATAAAATAACTCCTAGGGCTTTAAGAAACTGAGACCCCCTGGAGACCCCAACAGTAACACCGGCAGAAGCGCTTGTAGTAACCCCTATAGTGACCCCTCTAGTACGCCCCCTTAGTCGGCTTTGCCTTGATCCTAAATCCTAAATCCTAAACTTTGAGACACCAAGCATAAATACCTCTGACTGCCAGGGAGTGGTGTTCACATGTCTTCCAGACCCAACCCCAAGCCTAAGAGCCGTTTGGGGATATGGGTTTCAAAGGTTTATGGCACGATGCCAGTGAGTGCAGGCTGTGCCACCCCACAGTAAAACAAAAAACGCAGGAAGGGTTGAAGTAGCAACGATCACCGAAGTGCTGTTAACATTGATAGACTCAGTAGTAGGAACTATACATAATAATACCGATTCTTGCACCAGCAAAGATTGCGATGACAGCAATACTCACCATAAGGACAAGAACAAGACTAGACTAGCTCAGGGTCTGAAACTCTATCACAATAACCATAATAATAATAATAGTAATAATAAAAATAATAATTTTAGTAGTAATAATAATAATAATACCAATAAGAGTAATATATAGTAGCAACAACTAGTAGTAACAATAATAGTAACGGTCACAGTGTAACAATAGTGACAATAATTAGCTATACCAGTAATAATAGCCGCTGCACGATAGCGTCCTCAATCTTTCAACGGAGCCCCCATGCACAACTGTTCAATGTCTCCCCTGAAGCGTGAAGTCCTAAGTCCCTGAAAACGACGACCCTAAACCTTAACCCCCGGCTCTCCACTCGAAACCCCAACCTACCCATAGGCCCTGAGGTAGCTCCTTTTGTGGGTTCATATATAGAATCCTGTAAGGTAACCCCAAAAAGGAACTACTATGGGGACTATGGGTAGACTCTAGGCCCTGGACACTTCGGGATCACCCACAAAGCCCGCCAGCACCATCTTGTCATCAGGGTTCCTAGAAGGTTTCCTAGAGCAGGGTTTAGGGTTTAGGTTCAAAATGTATAAGGGTTCGTATAAGGGTCCCTTAACCCTTACCTGATAAGCGTCTATGTCCTTCGAGCATCTAGCCGCATAGATAAGCGGGCGAATCAAACTTAGGGTTTAGGGTTTCTGCAAAGGTCAGTCTGCCGTTCGTCTTCGTCTTCTTGAACGAAGCATGCTCTGAAGATGGGTGCTGTCGTGCGCATAATTATCAAAGGCCGTGCGGCCATCATGGTCGGTTCGCGTCGTGTCAGCACCGGAGAGCACTATAGTAGAAGCCCACAAGTTGGAAACCCAACAGCCTCCATCCTTAAGAGTCATGTATATTGAATCCCAGCACTATTTGTCCTTAATCCGGTTTCCAACTTTTTGGGGTTTACTATAATATTAAGGTAACTTAAGCACGTGAGCAGGAGGCTGGGGGGAGTGTTCGGCCGCCCGCGCCTATCGGGAGCGGGAACGAGTCTCCCGAGCTGGCCCAGAATCGCCTCAAGCTGCCCGGAGGGATTTAGGATTTGGGACAGTTTAGGGTTTAGGTTTTAAATTTTAGGGATCTGTTGGATACAATCCCATGAATCTCCACAGGTAGGTGTCAACGGGTTTTCGTGGGTTGCTCTTATAACTCGATGAGGGCTCTAAGGGATGTGGGGGGTTGTATGTGGCTTTAATGGTCAGATTAGGGTGTGTTGTTTGGTGTTGCGAGCTATTGACATTAGGGCTCTGAGACTTAGGGCTCAGATGTTTGTACGAAGGTCGTTAATGTAGGGGCCTCAATAATTAGAATAGAGTTTTGGGGGTTCCTTATTATAACTATAGCATGATATACCCCAAACCCTATTCTAATTATTAAGGCCCCTATATTCGGGCTTTGGGGCTTGAGGCTTGCTGACTCGCCACACGGGCTCTGTGTCGCCCTGCTGTTACTGCTGCTCCGACTGCGCTGGCGACACTTCGCAGGACGGAAGGACGATCCGGAAGGGAAAATCCTACCGATACGGTTTGGGCCGGTTCAATAAGTTGGGGAGGCGAGCCGCACAAAACCAAACCCGAACCCCAACAGGGAACTGCGGCGCCTTGGTTGTGAACGATGCGGAAAGCCCCCAATCAAATGGGCTTAGGGTTTACAACCGTATACAGTAAACATGGAGATGTATGCTTAGTCTACGCATAGAGACTGAGGTAGATATTATTTCAAGTCTTTGCGCTTTGCTCTTGCTATTCCGTACTTCAGACAGATCCAGACAATCCCAGGCTTCACCGATTTCGGATCTGCTTGCTGCGGAATGTCCCAACCAAGCGTGGTGAGTATCCTGGGCCGTGGATGTGGGGAGGCGGGTCCAAGAAGACTTAGTGTAGGGGCCATAATAATTAGAATAGGGTTTTCGGGCCCGTTCTGAAAGAAGTATAATAAGGAGTCTCCGAAATAGTATTGGTACTTATTAAGGCCCCTACATTGATTGGGATGCCGCCTTGCTCCTCATAAAGCCTCTTCTATGCGCTTGTGGCCTCATCTCATACACGTCGTGTAAATGGACTGTTTTGCGAAAGGTCGGTCAAGTAAGAACCAGACAAAACTGCTGCGATGACTGGCAAGGCTTTGAATTCAAACCCCGCCAAGATTACCGCCCATGCCTTCGTGTGAAGAGCACTAGGTCCCGATCAGATGCAGGGTACAGGAAGGACAACGGTTGAGCTCATGTACACCGTGCGGACAACCAACTCCTAAAATCCCGGCCATTACCGCAAGCCAAAGCATTCCTCGTACTACGGTTTAGGGTGTATTTTTTAGGGTTTAGGGTTTAGGGTTTAATGGCTTTAGGGTTTAGGTGCAGCTGGCCGCGCCCACAATCGCAAAGAAGACTCTCGGCTACTGCAATTACGAGCAGCGTCATGCCTTTTGCCGCCGCTGTGTGGAGATGGTGCAGGGCTTCTCTGTGCTGGACGAGCGACAGAAGCAACTGCAGCCAGTGACCACTGGCCCACACAAGGCAAAACCTGAGCAACAGGAGCAGCTTCAAACCTCTTTTCTAATTTAGGGTTTGGGGTTTAGGGTTTAGGGTTTTGGGTTTAGGGTTTAGGGTTTAGGGTTTAGGGTTTAGGGTTTAGGGTTTAGGGAATCTAGTGTGGATTGCCCGCGCGGGCAGATTGTCTAGCATGGTCTATTTCTGATTGCTGCATTCGGGCAAGCTGTGGGTGCAGTAGCATGCTTAATAGTTCAAAAACGGAGGGACAGGCACATTAGACAACATTATCGTCACCATACATCACCATCCTCGACCTCGTCTTCATCGCCAAGCCAACGCTGCCAGCACAACTATTATGGCCAATGGCGATCACCCTCACCAGCACCACCAGCACCAGCATCAGCACCACAACCAACCACATCAGCAAGCAACTACATCCACGGTGGCATCCACAGCACAGACTCACGGACATTCACACAGACAGCAACAGCCACACTACCCTCCCGGCGGCCGCCGCCAGCCCCGTCACCGCCAGCACCACCACCGCCGCCGCCGCCGCCACCACCACCACCACCAAGGAGACGAAAAAGAAGCATAATAACATGAAGAAGAAGAAGAAGCACTAGAAGCAGCAGCAGCAGCAGCGGCGGTGGCAGCGATTCTGAGTTCCCACGGCTGTAGACCTTGACATGCTGAAAACTGAGCATGACCCTGTATATGTGTAGTTCTCTAAATTCGGGTCCTTTTTAATGAAGGTGCCGTGCCGAATTTAGAGAACTACCCAGGCAAGCTTCCGTCCATTCCACGGGGCTCCGTTTCGGAAATCTTTCAGATCCGGGTTGCAGGACAAAGCGCCAACCAAGGAAAAGACTGGATACTATCATGTTACATTCCCCCTAGAATCATACCCGAAAGTACCCGCAAAACCTTAAGCTTCTAAGTATTCTATGTCATGTTAAGCCCTATAGGCCCTAAGCCCTAAGCCCTGCACCCTGAACCCATCACGGCCAGGAAAATCTTCCAGGCGCCCGCACAGGGCCGGCAGCGCCAGGGACCAGGGCTTTTCCGCGGAAACCTCAAGGAAAGCATGGGGGAGTTAGGGTTTCGGGGTTCAGAGTCATTAGGAGTTGGGGTTTCGGGAGAGTCGTTAGGAGTGCGGGTTTAGGAGTTAGGGTTTCGGGGTTAGGAGTTAGGGTTTAGGGTTTAGGATTTCAGGGGCTAGGGTTTAGGGGTCCGTAAAGAGTTGAGGGTCGAGGGTTGAAGGGCTGCTGGAACTGCCGGGTCCTTCCAGGGGCTTCGGGTCTATAGGGAGTTCTAGAACCTCCAAGTAGGGCGAAACGGTTCGGCCCAAATGCCTCGACTGAAACGTTTCGACCCGGGCCTTCCTTTGCAAAAAGGACAGAGAGTTGGACTGAGTGCACTGGACTGGAGTGGTGGGCAGGGTTGGGGCTGGGGGGAGATGAGACGAGCGGGGTCGGAACACCCCACTCGTAATCTTCCCTTCTTGTCCCTAACAGACTTCTGCTCTAATAGCTATGATATACTCCAAAGCCCTGTTCTAATCCTTAAGGCCACTACATTCCGATGTTGTGGTTGAGGCAAATGACATGGAGCTTCGGGTGCATGTCCACTTGTCAGCATAAGTCTCCGAGGTTTGGGGGGGCTTAGGGTTGGAAGTGCAGGACTGCGAGTGTAGAGATTGAAGTTCGAGTTCTCAGGTAGGGTTTAGATTTCAGGGGGCTCCCGATCACTTGGACCTACCACGAGGCCGCGACCTCCAGGCTTTTGGCTAAACGATTCACTGCTGTAGCGACTGCTCCAAATGGAAGTCTGGGAATTGAGGCTCCCGGCCAAAACGACACCATTTTGGAAGCAGAGGCGGCCCATGGCTACAAACAGGCCACGGGCAGGTCCTTGAGAGTTTCAGGTAAAGGGCCTTCCAGGGTTTGGGGTTTAGGTGGGAGCTTTGCCGGGCTCCGCACTGCGCGGGCTTGCCGCACTACTCTCTCCCCCTACTACGAAGGCCCCGCACCGAAACGGCCACACCGATCCGAAGGGATCGAGCAAACCGAGGCGTCTTGCTGAAACCATGCGTGATGGGCACAGTTCGGAGGGGAGGGGGGGGGGGGGGGTGCTTCTATTGTAGTCACTTCCTTTTTGAGGTAGCTGATTACAGTCATCTCCGATTGGACCAGCGATGCGACAGGAACCTTGCCTTCGTCAAGATCTCTTAGAATGGGTAGGGTTTTGGGCTTTGGGTCCAAGATTTACGGTTTAGGACCTTAGGATTTAGGATCCGGGTTCAAGATTTAGGGTTTAGGACCTTAAGGCCTTAGGATTTAGGATCCTAGGTGAAGGCCGAAACGGCTTGCAAAGGCCAGGACGAGGCTCAGAGAAAGCTGAAGCCTGGGACTCGCAGAAGAAGCATAGTAGCAATAATGGTAATAATAATAATAATAATAATAATAATAATAATAGTAATAATAATAGCAAAAATAGTAGTAATAACGATAGTAATAATAATAGTAATAACAATAGTAATAACAATAGTAATAATAATAAACATATATTACAATATTAGTTATTATCATCATCATCTCAACAACAATAAGAGTAGTCATAATAATAACAACAACGAAAGTGATAAGTAGAATGCGAATTGAGCGTTCACTCCAGTGAGGACAATAAAGATAACGGCTGTACGGGTATATCATCATCATGATCATCATGATCATCATCATCGTCATCATTATCATCATGGTCATCTTCATCATCATCATCATCATCATCATCATCATCATGATCATGGTCATGCTCCTTAGCCGCCTTAGCCTCAGGGCTTAGCCTCGAAGCTCGAATCACAGCCCTGCAGGAACTCCACGGAAACCTCTCTCTTCATCTCAAGCCCTGTCGAGAGCCCTGACAGTATTGATGAAGCATAATCAGATAATACCCTAAACCCCAAACCCTAAACCCTAAACCCTACAATATACAGTAGCATATAATACCCTAAACCCCAAACCCTAAACCCTACAATATACAGTAGCAATACAATCAAACAAGACTACTGACTGTGACCTTTTTGCCCGCGATCCGCCGAGCGAAGCCGCGGGTAGGCGATCCTGGCGTCTTGGATGCTCGTTCGCGTCTTCTGGAGCTTCGGGCCGAGAGGCTTCGGCTTTAGGGGTTTAGGGTTTAGGGTTTAGGGTTTAGGGTTTAGGGTTTAGGGTTTAGGGTTTGGGGTTTAGGGTTTAGGGTTTAGGTTGAGAGGTCCAGGCGTTAGGTGCTCCAGAATTCCCTGAAAGGCTGCTTATACAGATTTGGGGGTGCTGGGGCCCGAATCCTGGAACCCTAAGTTCCGAAGCCTAAATTCCTTAGCTCTCCAACCGAGCTCTGCAACCGAGTGCAGGATCGTGGATTTCTCAGGCGTTTCTGAGGCTTTGGGACCAGGAAACCCACAGCCCCGAACCCCCAAAAACCCAAAGCCCTGACCCTACACTCCTAACAACCACAGCCCCATACCCGACAAAAGCCCCAAGGCCCCCAGCCCCCGAGACCCAAAGCCGTAAGCCAAGCAAGCCCACCGCCTCATTACGTGGGCTCGCCGCTGGCAGCCCGAGAAATGGATGGAACCTGGTTGACGCTTTTCCAGTCCTGGAACTCGGCTCAGGTTTAGGGGTCGAGAATTTTAGCTTCAGGAGTTTAGGGTTTAGGGTCTAGGGTTTAAGGGCTTTTTGCTTAGGGTTTCGGATGGAGTCTAAGGGCTTCGGGTTTGGGGTTTTTCGGAAGTTCAGGAATCTAGTCTCGTTTGATCAAGCTGCATGGGAAGGAGGGCAGGGGGTCTGTAGCCACCAGATCAGCACCCCCTGAAATTGTAATTGCTGAACTAAGCCCTACCCATAGGCCCCATAGTAGTTCCTTTTTGGGGTTACCTTATAGGATTCTATATCTGAACCCCCAAAAGGAACTACTGTAGGGCCTATGGGTAAGCCCTAAAACCTAAACCCTATAGCCTATATCGATTGAACGCATTAACAGAAACGAAGTTGGCAGCGTGGGCTCCCGGCAGACGACCTCACAGGTCCAGCATCATCCACGTTGGAGCATGGGGAAAGATGTTTATTGCTTCAGCATGTATCCGTATCCTATATACTGCATACGCACCCATCATTATCCTTGCTACCAATCATATCATATTGCTCTTATTCGACGCAGCAACACCACTATCGTCGTGACGACCAGCGTGGCGTGCCGTGTTGTCGTCTTTTAATGCAGTCATTCTTGCTGTGGGCGGTATTTCTGAGAAAGAACGTCTACAGCCCTGAACCCTGTAAACCCCACTAAATACAAAACTCTAAACCCTCATAACATGCTAAACCCCCAAAGACAACCTTACGTACAGTATCCCATATAGAATATAGAACCCTCTGGGTACCCGCAGTAACCCGACACATCTCCGCCCCGAAGAGGCAAGCTCCTGGCTCTGCAGTGCGGCGTCGAGTCTCAGCTGCCTCGGGATCCCAAACCCTAAACCCTAAACCCTAAACGCTAAAACCTAAACCCTAAACCCTAAAACCTAAAACCTTTGATTCGCTTTTTTTGCAAAATCAGGCTTCTTCCATGACTTTTTAGCGGGTTCTCTGCAAATGGTGACTGTTTAGCGGTTTGTCTGCAGTTGGTGACTGCTTGGAGGTTTTTCTGCAAATAGTGACTGTTTCGCGTTTTTCTGCGAATGGTGACTGCTTAGGGGTTCTTCCGCACATGGTGAGTGCTTAGTGTTTGTTTCTGCACATGGTGACTGCTTCGCGGGTTTTCTGCAAATGGCCACTTGCAAGGCAGGGCAGCGGGCAGCACAGGGCTGCAGGGCAGGGCAAAACAGCAGAGGGCAGCAGGCAAGAAACACCCTCATGAGCAAGGGGCGGCTTTGGGCTCGGGGAGGATGGGAACTCTTGTGGTGAGATATGGAGGGATGGTCTTCGTTACTTAAGCAGAGTACTGCTAGGACGGTTTCATGCTTATGGAGCCTAACCGACTAACCGGGCAGCCCCAAATATCCTTACAGTCCTAAACCCCAAACCCTAAACCCAAGACCCATAAACCCTAAACCCTAGACCCTAAATCCTAAACGCTAAACCCTAAACCCTGGATATCCTTACAGTCCTTGCTGTGCGGCATCGCAAGCCGCTCCCGCACGTACTGCTGCTTGCTCCGGTACCTCGCCAGCTCCTGCGCGGGTTGTTATTTTGGGGTTTCGTTATTTCAGTAGGATTAGGATTCCAGAAAGGAGTTCAGGGTTTTCAACATGTACCTAAGACATGGGATACGGATCTCAATAATTAGAACAGGGCTTGAGGGTTCTATGCTGCAGTGGTTGTACAAGAATGTTACTAGTTCTGCAGGCCCCTGTGTTGGGTTTGAGCGCAGCAGCAGCAGCAGCAGCAGCAGCAGCAGCAGCAGCAGCTGTAGGAACAGTAGTAGTAGTAGTAGTAG
>CAJNDV010017014.1:28271-63341 GCA_905221635.1 Symbiodinium sp. CCMP2456 | reverse complement strand
GCGGAAAAGTCCGTGAAAAAAAAAAAATCCAAGCCGAGGGTGGCGAGCAAGGGGGCCCCCTAGTGCCGGCCATGTTCTCTCTTGCCTTGCAGCCTGCCTTCGGGTTTTAGAGTTTCGGTGTGGGGTTTAGGGCTCAGGGGTTTATTTTATGTTTAGGGTGCCTCTAGCAGCCTCCCGAAGTGTCAGCTAGAGTACGGTCCGCGTCAAAAAAAAATCCGGGTACGCTTGTTTTCCCCCAGCCTTGTTTTCGAGCTGATCATGGCTGGCGCCCCCAAGTTGAGGCAGTGGCTGCGGGGGCAGGGAGTCCTGCGACAATAGGGCCACAAGGCACGCACACACCGCAGCGTCGTGCTCGCGCGCAACGGCATCCGTCGTGCCAAGCGGGAGCATTCGGAGCAAGTAGTTTTACCCGCGAGGAAGCCGCCGAAAAACAGGAGGAGCCACGCGCACTGCAGGTCCCCAACGGCGGGCAGGCGAGTGAGCAGTTGGTCCTGGGTTTCGCGTTTACGGCGCAGCTCCAGTTGCACGAAAGCCTCACTTCCGAGCGGCGCGCCCAGCACCAGTAGCCCCTGCTGGTCCGCCGGCAAGGACCAGGCGCCCGTCCAGACTGGGTCTGCACCGACTGGGTGAATACGGGCGAGGCCGGCGGGCTCCTCACCGGCGGCACTCCATACGCGGGTTTTGCCTTGGTTCAAGCGTATGCGCGCATGGCGCCACAGCGCGTCCTCCAGGGCGCCGTGCAGCACATCGGTGCGCTCGGGCGCTGACACGACATAAGTGTCGTCCAAGAATGCGAAAATGGCCTCGCCTTCTTGTGGCCCAGCCGCTGCTTCGCTTAAAGCGGCATGCTGCGCCAGGGAGAAGAGCGCCGGCATCAGCGCATCCCCTTGCTCGCCCCCATCGCCTTGCGTTATCTCGTGCTCGGTGCCGGTCTCGTCGAGCCAGGAGCAGACGCTAGCGCTGCCATAAAACTGGCGGGCAAAAGGCAGGAGCGGGGCGAGGGCCGGGCGGGACCGGAGACCTTCTAGCATGGCCTGGCGCGACACATGGTCGTAGGGTCGTAGGCACCCACAGCGTCGACGGACAGTACTGTAGCGCGGGCGTCCAGGGCCGTGGCAGAGTGGAGGAGCTTATGAAGACTTTCCGTGCCCGCCCGTGTGCTGAGCCCAAACTGGTACGGGAGGCATGCTTCCTGGAAGGCGGCGGCAAAGTGTTGCGCCAGCACTTGAAGACGTCGCCCCCAACCACGGCCCTCACGCGGCCATTAGGCTTACGTAGCGCTACCATGCGCCCTAGCCGCACGGCGGCAAGGACTTGCTCCGGCACGTCTGCGTTACAAGTAGCCAGGCGCTCGGCAGCTCGGTGGAGCAGCGCTCCGTCTACCGGCTCATCAAGGAGCAGGTGCAGATGCTCACTGGTGGCCCCAGAAGTGCCAGCAGCCGACCCGCTGCGTGCTTTTTGCAGGCACCCAAGCAGGACGCACTCTGGCAGAGGGCAGGGGGCGTCAGGCTGTGATGGGAGAGCACCGCCGCACAAAGAGCGCCAGCGGCCAGTCCTCTGTGTCTAGCGCACACTGGAACCTAACTAAAGCATAGAAGCTGGGAGGCACTCCCGCAGCCGCCCGCAGCCGCGGCAGCCTGGTGAGCGCCAGCGGCTGAAGACACGAGGTAAGATGATGCCTCCGAGCGGGGAACAGCGCGGCCCGGATTGCAGTGAAGCAGGGCAGCTCACGGCCTTGTTCAAGCCGAAGGGGCCCGCCTCAAGGCACTCAGTCACTTTGGAAGGCGCGTCCTGCGCGCCACCACGGCGGCAAGGACTGCACGTGACGACGCCCTCAGCAAGCCACCCACGTGACCTCGCAATGGCCGCTGAACTCGAGGCACTTCCAGCAGCCCCGCTGCCCTGGCGGCCGCAGTCCGGTTCTGCATGGGTCGAGACGGTTAAATCCCGGCGTTGGCCCAATCCGCATTGCTCCAAACCCACGGCGATATCAACACCGCAACGACAGCGCAGTCCTTTGCCGACGACGCCCGAACCTTGCTGCAACGCAAGTGTACAGGGCAGCGCGTCCCCCGCCCCGTCTCGGACGACCAGATTTTGGCCGCCGTCACAGCGGACCATGCGCACACGCATGATCGGCGACGTCGCAGGGGCATGGGGTGGCCACGGAGCCCCAGCGCACGATCCGCCACAGGCCGAGGACGATGACGACGTGGCCCCCCCAACGCCACCGCGTTTAGCGGGCCGCGCAGCCTCTTTGCACACACACACACACACACACACATATATATATATATATATATATATATATATATAGATGCCTTGCAGGCCCTGGACCGCGAAGCCGAACTCCGCAACCGCGTGTACGCTTTTCTCTATAACACCCGGCATCTGGAGGCAGCTGCGCCGGAGAGAAAAGGCTTTCCTGGCCGGGCAATGGCTCCACCTGCTCACAGGGAAGCCGCTTCCGCGGCGCAGAGGCGCCACATGCAGGGCCGCGCCACCACCACGCTGGGCGACGAGGAGGACGACCTAAACCGCCAGCCGAGCCGCTGCCTTAGCCCGCCTCGGTGTGAGCTATCCACACAGCCAACCAAGGCGCTCACAGCGTTGCCGCTGGCCCGACGACCCGCGATACGCTGAACCAGAGCCTCCTCTCCCCGTCCAGCCGCGACTCCGTCACAGCCATCCGGCCTTCCTGGAGCTGCGCCCCTCCAGCCTCATCGCCAACACCCGCCGCGCACGCAAAGAGGCCGCCCCTGGCCCGCTGGCTGCACTAGCGAGGACGAAGAGTGCACGCAGCTACTGATTGCGGCGGCGAGCAAACTGGCCCGCGCAGAGGTACCGGAGGCGATCATCCCGGCAGTTCGGCTCGGCATGGTTGCGCTTACAAAAACCCTCAGGCGGCGTCAGAGCCCTGGTTATGGGGGATTCGTTCAGGCGCCTCGTAGCGCGCACGCTCCCGCAGCAGCTCTACGAAGAGTTCCGGCGCGCCTGCGCGGCATTCCAGTATGCCCTCAGCACGAAGGCAGGCTCGGAAGCCCTCGTGCGGGCGACACGCGCAGACTCCTAGGCCCCCCGCCAAGCACCCCCGCGCCCGTCATCCCGCCGACTGCCAAGCACTGTCATTCACCCACCCATGTTCGCTGCGGCGCCGCCCGTCCTAAGCCCAGGTCTTCTTTAGTGGGCTCACAGGGCTTGTCTGGAGTGAGCTCCAGGCCTGGATGTTGTCACACTCTGACTCCTTTGATGTCAAGGGACCTCTGCAGAAGGCCTGCTTTCCGCTGTTAGAAGGCACCGACTGCGCTTGTGTTCGTCTGCTTGTTTCTTGGGTGTGCCTTCCTGAGGCCTTTGAAGACCAGGGGTTTTTAGGCATAGAACCAAACGACCTCCGGTTTGCGCTTAGGCAGCGGCTTTAGCTGCTACCCATGCTCCCGGCCAGGCCCGGCTCCCAGGTTGTCTTGTTTTTCTTTCTTGGTGACGGAACCTTGACAAAAGTATCTCTATGCCTTCTGCCAGAACGCGCAAGGCCGAGTCGGAAACCACGCCTGAACGCCGGGCATCCAATCGAGATGCTCGGAAGGCCGTAGCTTTCAGCAACTACCTGGCAGCCACGAAACGCTGACCGCGAGAAAAAAAGGGATGCCTGGGCATGCATCAGTATGCACCTGCAGGATGCAGCCAACTCTGAGCCAAACCACCTTAGCCCGCACAGGGCGTGCGTCATTATGCACATGCAGGATTCAGCCAATTGAGCCATTGAGCTTTTTGCCTACGAGACCCTAGTGGGTGTGCATGTTTTTCCATTAATCAATTTGCTCCTTGTGCACAATGGAGTGCAAATTACGTGCATGCATCGCCTTCGCCATCCGAGTGGCTAAACGAAGTGGGAACGATAGAGTTGCTCATCATCTATGGCAGGCTCTTTACGCTTCCAGGAATGAATGCAACCAGCCAGTCAAAATTAGCTTGCACCAGGCTTTGAGGGCTGAGAGCTCTTACGGTGATGGAGGAGTTGCTCAACCTCCAGTGATTAATAAAGGTGATGAGTGTCGTGCCCTGAAGCGCCACGGGCCTCGAGCTGCTTCAGAAGATAGTTCCCGTAAGGCCACGGATTCAGCGGTGGCTCTTGGCTGTTGTGGGAGTGGTGGACACAACTCGCAAGGTGATGATCAGACATGTCAACCACCACAAGAGACACCTGCATCTATTCAGCAGATGCCTTGTCAACCTGGCGTGGCATGTTCTCAGAGTTCTACTGACCGTGGCATCTGGCATGAGTTGGGCGATCCAGCGGCCCTACTGCAGTCTTCTTTGTCAGAAGCGAAGACGACAGAAGAAGCTCTTTATGGTCTGAGAAAACTGCGTCAGAGGTATGGAACGCTCCTCAAAACAACGCTCGAATCCATTCATCGCACATGGCTTGTTCGGCTTTACCTGGAGATGGGAGTGACAGTGCAGGACCTTGAGCAGGGGATGTGCGTTGCAGATGCGGTTCGGGAAATTGACAACCGACGTGCCGAGCATGAGGTTGCAAGAAGATTTTGACCCTTTCGGCGAGGAAGCTAAAGCTTGTTGTTTGTGTCATCTCAGAAGTGAGAAGTGTAGTGTCTTAGATCTGCACATGCTCCCTGGGCTGACAGTCTCTGGCGATTGCACAAGTCCAGATGCAAAAAGCCAATTGAGCCAAACCACCTTAGCCGAAACAGTAAACCAAGTCACGAACCACTGTTGCCCCCTAATTACTGGCGAGTTCCGAATCACCTGCACACGCAGCCATGGCCAGCAACTGTTTTAACGTCGAAGCCCTCCACGCTGTACCACGCTTTTGTAGCTTCATCGTGGCAACTAAGGCTGTGTAGCGCACGCAGCCATGGCCAGCAACTCTGGTTACACCAACCGTTCGAACCCTCTACGCGGTCCCAGACCTTTTTTTTTTAAGCGAAGCAGGCAGCTGTGCGTAAGACGGAGTCGCGCGGCCCAGCGGGATGGGCGCTCAGCGCAGCGGGAGGCGGCTCGGGCCAGCTGGCTCAGCGAGCGCCAGCACGTGGTCCAAGCCAGGTTCGCAGGCAGCGGCGCCTTTGGAGACCAGGCATGGCGCTCCCAGGGCCGTGCCGCCAACTGCACTGCAGTCGACAGCATGCCCCACCACCTGCGTGTCCAGGCAGTGGAGGCAGCAGCTCGGAGGGCAGGTGGCGCACGGAGAGCCCGGACCCGGACGAGCTGTCGGACAAGCGTCTGCGAGTCGGCGTTCCAGCGCCCTCCGACTTCGACAGCAAGGACGAAGAGGCGCTGGCCGCCGCCGCGCTGCAACTCCGGGTAGGTTGCGCGCTTGCGGCTCTCGGCCATGCGCAAAGCGATGCCTGGAGTATGCTCCGCTCGTGGGTGAGGGGTGCTCGTTCCGGTGATGGGGCTGAACAGCGTGGCATCGCAACACAGGGCGAAGCCCTGGGGCGATCCACTAGGTCGAGGCGTCGGCGGTCTGACGTCGGGACTCCTGGCGCCGACGTGTGCGATAGCCACTGCTGGGGGACAACGTGTCCCTCCGCTCTCACCGCCTCGCGGCAGACCGCCAGCCAGGCTTGCTCCACCAGCTTCGCCCGGCGTGCCAAGAGGCCGCTGCGTGTGCAGGCGAGCGCGTGGTCGCCCCATGGGGTCTAACCGTCTTCGGCATCCGTGCCCATGTTGGCCGCAGATGCCGGGTCCCAGAGGCAGAGGCAAACGGAGACGTCTGCGAAGCGCAATCTGCATGACCTCTGGCGGCATCGAGGTGGACCTGTCCGTGGGTGTGGCCGTGAGCCACGCGGCGGCTTGGGGACCCGACTGGGACAGCAACAGCGCCTGGTGAGCCGGCTCCACGGTGGGCAGTAGCACTCGATCGCGGAAGTAAAGTGAGCGTGTACGCGATGCGTGGAACTGCCAGCCATGAGGCCAGTCGCCAGCCCCGGCTTCCCGGGCACGCGGGGCTGCGCATGGGGTGCTGAGGAGTGTTTCCCAAGTGGGGCACTCCTGCCATCCCTCGCTTCGCAGAAGGTTTGCAGTGGCATAGGCCGCGCTGAGGGCAGGTCGGCCTGCGCCGCCGCGCTCCACTGCCTGCACCCAGACTTTTCTGGGATTGACACCATAATTCGCGGAAATATTGGAATAGCACTTACCGTGCTATTGTTTGCAACAGATCCCCAAACCCTAATTTTTTAACCTTCTAATTTTTAGTTGATCCGTTCAGCCTAAATTTGTTTGATGCTTTCTAGTTTTTGATTGATCTTCCACCCGTCTGCGCGCAGGTAGCGTTGCGGCACGGCGGCGCAGGCTTGCGCAGTGCGACACGGCACGCGCCAGCTGCCTACTGGGCTTCGTGGGCTGATGCATTGCGTGCTATAGCCCGTCGAAACCCCGACTTCGCACATGAAGTTGCAGGTTCTCTCGCCTCTGACCCTTGGCCCTGCAATCAGCGCGTGACGCCCTCGCCTCGCTTTCTGCCATTGACTTCGAGCCCCCTGCCTGCGTCCCAAGCCGTTGTGACGACTTTTGCCATATAGGGCCTTCCTTCGGGAAACGGACGCTGCCTCGGCCGCCCTGCTGGCCTCGCAGGCTGGGCCTCATGCAGCGCGCGTTCTCACCACCCGTCCCACCCTGCCGGAGTTCTCATTGGAGTCGCCGCTCTTCCGAGCCATCTGCTGCGCAGGCTTCGCTTGCCCGTGCCCCTCTGCCAGATGCCGTTGCCGCGCACACCTCGATCCTCCCACGCAGGGCTGGGGGCTGTACTGCCGGAGCGGCCTTGCTCACTGCAAGACGAGCCAAAAGAGCGCACATACCCCGAGCTGTGCAGGTCCAACCGCTGCCGGCTCACAGTCATAGCCCTTGAGATTGTCGGGCGTTGGAGTGCCGAGGCCGCTACCCTTGTCCGCTTGCTGGCATGGTGCCGTGCGTGGTCTGCTCCACCACCCTCACGCGCTGCCGTCATCTCGGTTTTTGTTCTGCGCTGGTCTGGCTCCTCTCCTTCGCTGCCGCGCGTTGTTTCGCAGCCAGCATGCTGTCCCTGCCCCCACCGGCACGGCCAATGTCGACGGGGAGGTACCACCTTTGAGCGGCATCCTCGCCGACTCGCTTTCCCAGCCGCCGCTTGCCAGCCGTGTGGTGTGAAAGCGCTCTGCTCTTTTTTGCTTTTTGCCGTGGATGGCAACAAGTAAAAGGTCCGTGAAAAAAAACAAGTGGACTGTCAGCTGTGGTTGGACGTGCTACGCACTCTTGAAAGCAAGGACAAAGGGGAAAGCCAGTGAGCCTTCGCGTTAGCACAGCACCGACACAGCCGGCCGGCCCAGACTTGGACCGCGTCCGGACCTACTGGAGCCGGCGGGGCACAGTCGCTTGCCGACCCGCTGATGGCAGCCACGGGGCTTGAGCCGGCAGTGGAGGTAGAGGCGGTAGGGTCGATTCAGCTGCCCCGGCGTGTTCTCCTGCTCCGGCCTTTCGCTGCGTCTTGATGCCGCGGCATGCCGCTGCGGGACTAGCCTTGACGCATTGGGTGATCACCGGGCAGCATGCCCACGTGCCGGACTCCTCCGCGGCCGAGGCATTCCGCCGGAACGGGCTGCCACGCGCATCTGCAGAGAAGCCGGAGCCACCTCAACATCGTGGTCTCGCTGTTGTCGCTGACCCCCCACAGCACCGCCAACGTCGATGGCCCTTTCCCTGACCGCTCTTCCGAAACACCGCTCCTATGAGCTGATGAGCCCGGTGGGTCCGTCGACGCATGTTAAGTCAACCCTCTCGTGTCCAACCCTTCCGCGCGCATGCTGGTATTCTGTTTACCTCTCCCCTTCCCTCTCGCTCTCTCCCTCCTCCCTTCCCTCCCTCCCCTTCCCCTCTCCCTCCCTGCCGTTTCCCTCCCTCCCTCTCTCCCCTCCCCTCCCCCTCCCCTCCCCTCCCCTGCCCTCCCCTCCCTCCCTCTTCTCTTTTTCTCTCTCCCTAGCTTTCTGTTTTCTTTCGGTCAATGGTTTCTTCAGGGAGGCGAGTGGCCGAGGGAAGGGAGAATGGGATAACTGCCAAAATGAGTTCTAGGTTTTGCCGAACCGGATTACAGAGTAGTAAAGGCTACAGCCGCAAAAAAGCCGTTAAATCATAGCTTAAACTTCGTTTGTATCCACACAACATGAACAGCTAACGGAGGCGATAGGTGAAAAAAATCATATCGGAGTCAATGTGAGTTCCTGGGAAGCAGCACCTTCAAACTTTCAATCTCGTAAGTTCTCGACTTCTCGCACTCTAGCAAGGCAAATTCAACACGGTGGAAGTGTCGAACGACCTGTAGTCATGCTGAAGGCGTCAAACATGCGAACCCTTAGTTTTTCCAACCCTGGATCTGGCGAAAAATCTGGCTCAGTTGCCAACACCAAATCGAAATGTCACACGAGGGAAACGCACGTAGCCAAATTCAATTTCACACCTTCGATGTCCCCTCGAACTCGCACACAGCGAAAAATTGAAGATTGAGCGGGCAGAGCTCGAAGTTGAAGTGCGTAAGACAGCAAGCAAAGTTCAATCTCCCAGAATATGGAAGTCCCGAGCTCTCAAACTCCAAAAAAGGTTTGACTTCCCAACTATACATGAAATCATTGAATACCAACACGGTACCGTTCACCAAAACGGACACTCACACTGACAGGGGACCGACAGGATGAGGTACCAAATTGGTCAAGCCTTGGAAAACACATTTAATTTGAGCCTAACGTGGCCTCCGCGAAGCCACAGAATCTGCCCGAAACCCGCCACAATCTCTGCCTCGGTCTCTGCTTGGGCTGAAGATCCTTTGTCTGTCGCTGTTCGGACAGGGAATTGCGAATCTGGGCTTGCGGTTGCTCTGCTGCCCTCTCGTGATGCGCGCTGCCGCCGGGGCTCCGGACCGCAGCGCACCTATCCACACTCCTATCCGCGCTCGCCGTGGCGCTGCTTGTTTGTAGGCACTTGATGGCCCCGCGTGGCACAAGCACTGCGCGATGCGTTTCAGCGATTGCGAGCTCTTGGCTGATGGTCAGCGCAGGCACGGTTGCCGTAGACCTGAGAGAATATGGGACAGTGAAGTGCCGGGTGCCACTCCTACGTGCCTACTGCCTGTAGCAACACGAAGCGTTCGACGAGGGGCTGCGGCCAGAAACTCCTGCTCGCGTCACGCCGCATGGAGCAGACTTGCGGCTTCCGCTGAGCCTCTCCTTGCCAGCTTTAT
Source organism: Symbiodinium sp. CCMP2456 (assembly GCA_905221635.1). Taxonomy (NCBI): domain Eukaryota; class Dinophyceae; order Suessiales; family Symbiodiniaceae; genus Symbiodinium; species Symbiodinium sp. CCMP2456. The sequence goes on along the minus strand of CAJNDV010017014.1, from coordinate 54,118 downwards.
GACGTAAATCCGGTGGCCGCAAAGAGGCTTGAATGCCTTTTCAGCCTTTTGGTCGTGTGCGAGGGACGACCAGAGTTCTACAAGAGCTGGGCATGTTAAAAATGCGTGGTAGCTCATCGACACTACACCGACTTGGATCAGGATTTCGCGAAGCCAGCAAACATCGAGAACACAGCAAACTACAAGGAGGCCAAAGCTGCACCCCCAGCTGCCACTTTTGGAGTCGCCGCCCCAATTTGGCCATGCTTTGAACTGCGAGTTGTGCGGGCATGTCTGAGGCGCTCTCCGCAAAATTCACGCAGATCAGCAGCCAGGCAACTTAAGCGAAGAAGCTGCGTAGATGTTCGCATCAGAAGATTCATCACATGTACCAGTCCCAAGAGACTGAAGCCGCACACCATGCCATGCCAAAGCCGCGGGCCAGGTCGAGCAGAAAACAGTTGCCGTGATCGGGGGAGGAGTGTTTGCTACAAACTGCTCTTGCTTGGAACTTTGATGCCTCGCTCTTTTGCTGCGTTCTGCTTGGCTGAGTCCGCGAGCCCCATGTTGCCTTATAAGGTGCAGCTTAAGCTTGCGTAGCGGCTTAGCATTTTGGGTTTCTGGATGGGCAGGACTTTCTGGACTGGCCTGCGCGAAGAATCTCGGCATCCGTTTCTGAGGCTCTAGGCCATTGGCACTGAGGGCCGCCATGGGCCTATGTTGCGGCGTGGAAATGTATGGTTTGGGGATTTGGGGGTGTCCCCAGTTATGTGCTGTTCAATTCGCTTCCGCACACGGATGTGAACAGTGGTCCATCCTGTTCGAGAGAAGTCTTGTTTTGTCTGAGGTATCTGTCCGATGCTGGTCACAGAGCCGTGCTGCACTGAGACATCAGGCATTTGGAGTTTCTCACTCACATTCTGATCCTCCTGGAAGCGTGGGTGGTGGAAAGCGAAGTCTGGTCTTGGACATGGCGGACATGGCACTTGTTTTTGCGAGCCGCTAATGTCTTGCCGGTCCGTGGAATGGAAAAGGCGATTGGTTTTGATGCGGGCCGAAGCGTGAAGGGCACGACCAGTGAGACGATTTGCGCTTCCCGACAAAGTGAAAGGTAGCACAGCAGCCCGAGGTCGTCCTCGAAGCTCGCGATGTCCTCGGCGGCAAGGCTCGCCAGCCACGAGCGTCTTTTCCAGACACAGTGGACATGGGCAACATCCGCGAGACTGCTTCTGAGGTGTCGGCATGGCAGGATGAAGATGGAGATTGGATCGATGCTGGGCCCAAAACTGGTCCCTAGAGTGGCTGGCATCATTCATGACGATTGGCAGCTGATGGCATGGAGTACCGGTATTTTAACACAGCTCACCTGAAGCCGGATGTTCCCTCCTCCGGTACAACTGTCCAGCAGCTTCAGGAAACCGGTCTGCACATCTTCTTCGGTGCCTACCCCAACATGCCGCTTGGATGCTGCAATGTGTGGCCACACGAATTGTGTAAAGGTCATGGGCCAATAGAATCTTCGAGGACCTGATGTGGGCCTCCGGTCAACAGCCAAGGATGAACCTGTTTTCCGAACTCGGCATTGAGGCAAGAGATGTATGTGGGATGCCAAAGAGATTCGCTTGTGAACGGTTGAGCCACAACAGCGCACAGCAAGTAGCAGTAGCTGGGCAATCGGTAGTGGTGGTGGCGGTGGTTGTCGCAGTCGTAGTCGTCGTCGTCGTCGTCGTCGTCGTAGTAGTAGTAGTAGTAGCGGCTTTGAGTCTGGGTTCAATTGTAGCAGCAGTACCAGTACTAGTACTAGTACAGTAGTCGTCGTCGAGTGGTAGAGGGCGGGAGTAGGAATAGCAGAAGCAGTCGTTGTGACGTCGCAGTAGCAGCAGCAGGAGTAGTAGTAGTAGTAGTAGTAGTTGTTGTTGTTGTTGTTGTTGGCTGTCGATTTCCAGCTGATGCAGGATTCGAGCCTGGGTTCAAAAAGTACTAGGAGGAGGAGGAGGAGGAGCAACACAAGCCGAAGCTGCAGCCATAGCAGTAGTAGTTGCAGCCGCATTGCTACTAGTACTGGTACTAGTAGTGTTAGTAGTACCAGTAGCAGTAGTGGCAATAGCAGCAGAAGCGAGCAGCAGCAGCAGCATCGGTAGGAGCGTTGTTGTTGTCGTCGTTGTGGTAGTGGAAGCGCTTTACTAGTCCAGCCAGGAGACAGGGTCAAGCTCGCAAATAGCTCAAACATCGAAGCCTTGCTGGAACTGCCGTTGGCATAGCGCCATGACAACTCGCAGGATCGATTACAGTGGAAGCGGCATCAAATGACCTTCGCCATGTCTCTCGGATGTTTAAAGTAACGTGCATTTCGGTGCTCGAGCGGGCCTCAAAAGAATCCCATCTGCAACTTTTCAGCGTCGTCCAGCTCGCTTCATAAACTGTTGCCAGTAGCTTTTGTTTAGAAGCATGCAGGGTTGCACAATGGCGAGGTATTGCCTCGGGGCAGAGTTTCATAGCAGTCTCAAGAGGCTGGAAGCACGACAGGGACACTGCAAGCAAACAGCGTGGAAGCTTAGGCAGGAATTCCCCGGGGAGTTCACAACCTTCGAATTCCCAGGCAGGATACTTTGACAGCTTTCGTCCAGAACGGCTTAAAAATCCAGCTGGAAAAAGATGCAGGATGGCCGGCCCCTTTGAACATGGCGGCTGCGATTTTGGGGAACCAAAAGATGTTGTCCCCTTTGGAGACTCTTGTCGTATTCCGCTGCAGCGGCAGTACTCATGCAGGGCGCAAGCTGGAGGGTTTGGGCCGGGAATGCATTCACAGTCTTTTACCGTGGTGAAAGATGTCATTGGATTCGTTTGCAACTAGCATGCGCTTGAAAGGGTCATACTTTGGACTGAGCCACTTGGATTTGCTATTGCGATATGTGCGATATCTTGTGTGGCGGCTCAGGAAACTGCAAACTGGGCCGCCATTGCTGCCAATGCTGGTGGAAGGCCAGAGCTTTATCGAACCTTGACGATACATAGCTCGCGTAAGGCCTCGCATCTGTTCCCATCTCCCGTGCGGCTCGATATACTGGACTTGTGAAGCAGTTTTGCGTGCCGAGGATGCCCAAGACGAGTGCTCCGTGACAGAGTTTTGCAAGAAGTACGGCATGCCGGATCGGATCATTCAGGAGTCCCGAGAGAACATCTCACGGAACTTTAGGGCTTTCAAGCGGTTTCTTGAAGGCTTGCCTTCCAGTGGGTTCTAGACGGATACCTCCAGGAGATTTTCATTCCAATGGCCAAAGCGCTGGATTTCATCGATCCCGACCGCCTCTCCATGACTGTCGTGCTGACGGCCATGAACCGCTTCATTAACGAGCCTAGATTCCAGAAACCCTAAAGATGCACGCGCAAAAACATAAGAGATCTTGAAAGATCTCCGAATCACGATCTGAAAGCAAGACATTGGGCTGTTTGCCTCGATTGCCCTGGTCGTGCAGCTAGTCAAAGACTCGCATACCTCGAAGAACCCCAGTCCTAAGGAGACCGATGGAAGCCAAACTGCCTTCCTGGACGGTAACCAACCCGACCGGCTTTGCCAACCCATGGTCGCCCGTCGCAGACTACAACAGTTCAGGGCTGCAGGGGGCGGAAATGGATTGTGTCGAGTTGGCAGCATCCTTGACGTTTGCAATCTCCAGATGTTCAGGGGCGACTCCCAGGTTCCGGGAAACTGCTGAGCATGCACGTCCTTTCAGCTCCGCAACCGGGGAGGCCGGTAAGGTCATGACTTCGTTCCCTCAGGTGGAGCACATCAAACGCCTCGGTGGAGATGTTCGCCTCGGGGCGGTCGTGGAGGAGGCCGAAAGAGAATCGATGATGTTGAGCTTGGGCTTCAAGCTTACAGGGACTCTGCAGATCTCGGCCTTAGATCCTTTGCGATGGCAACGAGCACGGAGGTGGTTCTGCGCCCAGACGGCTTTGTGGATTACCTGACCCTGGGATCTTGAAAGCCACCTCGCACACGCAGAAAGACATGAGGAAGCTGTAGCAAAGCACGACGTTGTTCCTTTCACCGCAAGGGCTGATCCCTGGCACACGCTGCCTGAAGCTCCCACTGGGCACTCACACGGGCCCTGAAGAGATCGTGTTGTGAGTTTGCAGCTGAAGTATTTGGGCTGGCCATTTGTTTTGTATGCTGTGTGGGTGTTTGTCCTTATGCTTTTCTCCCTCCCCCATGCCATGCCGGTGCCCAGGCATTCTGCGAATTTGTGTTTCTGCTCATCCGGTTTTCCCGACCCCTCCCTCTCCTCTTCCTCCACCCAATGCCTGCATGGATGCCTTTTGTGCAGTGCTGGTACTCGCCCTACATTGGTGGTTCAGACTGCTCGTGCTACTGAGACCGTCGCTGTAGTGATTAGCAAAGTGGGTTCACTGCACTGCTTTGAGTGTTGCGGGTCCCACAACACCCAAAACAAAACAAACCATGTGCTTAGACCAGATTGGCCACGGCTCCAGTCGAAGTAGTCATAAGACAATAGAAGTGAAGAAAGCTCAAGGTCTAATCACTTCAGCTTGAACGAATTCAGGACGTCGTCCGAGTAGCACGAGTAACCTGAACCACAAATGTAGCAGCAACACCGACAAAATACTTCTTGTCAGTTTTGATCCATGAAGCATCCTTCACATTCCTTCGGCGGGCGAGGGAGGGCGAGAAGAGGCGGAACGAGGCGAGGAGCTCAACTCCGAGCACGCCAAAAGTTTGCAGGAGGGGTGATGTGGCCATTTTGCTGTTGCCAGATCGGGCAGCGCCGCAACCGGTCAACGATTCGCGGCTTCAGGATCTTTGTGCTTCGTGTGCTTTGTTTACCGGCTTTGAGTCTGAAACCGTCGCGCATCCAGACACGATCAAGCCGTTTGGACTTTTGTGATGTACCGTGCACACAAGCAACGTGGCTGGCCCAGTATGTGCCAGTTAGATGGGAGAGGACCCTAAGGTGCACGAGCAAAGCAACCTTGTGAACAACGCGGGTTTTCCAAGGAGCATGCGTGGTGGCGAGAAGTTTCGGGCGGACGAGTACGTCTCGGCGATGCCCGTCGGAATCCCAAGTGGTTTGCAAGCAACCCACTCTGCGAGGCCATAATTGCCAAAAGCACTGTATGGGTCTTGTATAAGCCTGGCCCACCTAAGGTCGACGTGCTGAAGCGCTTGCTCCCGCAGCAGTGGTCAGTTATGCCTTTCTTCCGGCAGATTCTTGGGCAAGCACTGGTGCATACCGCTTTTGGTGGCTCGCCATCTTGGGTTGTGATTATAGGCTGAAGCATGGAGAGCCTTAGACTCACGGCTGTTTCCACGGCATGACCACCCTCACCCGCTTGTGACGAAGACCCACTTCACGGAGAGCTTTAGATTACAACCCATGTTCGAAATCGGAGCCTCATCTGAATGCTTGTAGAGAACCGGGGTGGCACAGCTGAGGCTGGACCATTTGGAGGGAATTCCGGCCACGCTGCTTCAGTTTTGCTTCAGACTTCGGCCGGGGTGGTAGTAGGTGGGTTTCTCAATGAGGCGCTTACTTTCCTCCGCCGCTAGTGGTTCATGTTGTAAAGTGAAGATGCAAAGGTCATCAATATCCACTTGTGGTTCGACCGAAAGCTGAGAAATATCGACGCTTTGTGCTTCAGCCGCAGCCCACTGCTTTCCGTGCAGCTTGGCTGCTTACGGGGCCCAAGAATTCAAACAAACTTTGAGTGCGCAGAAGTTTCGATTCGAACAACAGCACACTGTATCGGGATGTGCTGGGTTGTTGCGGTTTCAGTAACTTCTATATTTTTGGTTTTTCCATTTCGGCAGACGGGGTCTGTGGGCGATGCTTCAGCTTAGAACCATTGTGGGAAATATTGTGACCACCTGCCCTATGGTTCCAACTGCTTACATACAGGGATGAAAATGTTTGAGTTCTTATTGCAAGCCGAAGTTGCAGCACATTTATAAGAATCACAAAAAGCACCTATATTCTCTGTGTGTATATATATATATAGAGAGAGAGAGAGTGCGAGTTATATGTTTGTTCAGATGTACAGTTTACAAATATAAGTACTATATACATACACATGAATGTGGATGAAATTGTGAAAGCAAGAAACGTTTAAACGTGTATGTATATATATATATATATCGGGGCCGCACCGATGGGGATAAGAGTTTGACGGAGGGTCCGTTGCCTAATAAACCTAAGTTCGCAGAAGGGGGGGCCATATTAGGTATTGTGTTAGATTATATTAGGTCCATATGAGGTATTTTTAGAATTATGTTATAAGTATATTATAACAAATTATAACTATATTATAGCTACACTATAATTATACTATTCATACTATATTTATGTTATAGTTATAATATATACTTTTATATATATATATATATAGATAGATATATATAGAGCTACGGCTCAAGCCATGTTGGCTCAAGTGTCGGCTCAAAACACCGTGTGACGTGACGTGAAAGCACTTCTCCCCCCTCGATCAGGACTCAGTGTGTCTTGCTGGTCTGTCTTTCTCCGACTTTCCGCTCTTTCTTGCTCTGCACTACTGTCTCAGTTTCAAACCTTCTTGCACTGACTGCCTTGCCTGCCTTTCGCACTGTTTGCTGCCCTTGGCTTTGCACTTGCCTTGTTTTTGGCTTGCAATGTTTTTTGCTGCACGTTCGTGTTGGAACTGTTTTGTCAGGGGAACGATGGAGAGAGGATGCGCTCGTGAGCGTACACCCAAACCCGAACGAACATCTGTCAAGACCCACCCCACAGCTGCCAAATCAAGTGGCCATGGAATGACACCACCCCCTAAAGAACGCACACAACTTCGCCCGGTAACAAGCAGTCATCACCAAGTGCTCGAACAGGGAATTACAACTAGGCCCGATTCCGCTGACGTTGACATTGAGAAGAAAGCTCCGGAGCCTAAGAAAATCCAGCTGGAAACCAAGGAGTCAGACACGCAAGAAGAACCTGTGCTTCCACAAGTTTTCAGGATTGACCGTAGCGGGGCCTTCCAGCCTCATGAGGTTCTGACACGGAGATCGTGACGACGACGAACTTAGAGACTGCGCCGAGCCCGTCCATCGACCCTCTCTTCTTGGAGGGGGAGGAAGTGGCGGAGGAGGAGCGTTTTCATCCTCGCCAAGACAAGGACCGGGCAGTGATGCACCTGAGTGGCTGAAGGGCTTGACCGAGTCTTTGCAGGGACTACATGTAAAGAGCGCCCGCACACATGAGTGCTGCATTCAGCTGCGGTCTAGTGTTGCCCAACATGACACCTTGAGAGCGTTGCCAAAGAACACACGGACAATTATGAAGCCGCATTCGATCGTATTGCAGCCCTAGAAAAGGCGGCTGTTGAACTTGACCGCAAATCGCGTTCGGTAACCCCCGTCAGAGCACCTGACACTCCCAGAGGTAGCCGCAACGGGAACATTAGCCTCAGAAGCCCCAGGAACAGTCCTAATGGGCAGCCAGGGGAACCATACCGTGATCCCATGCAAGACCTATGTCTAGTCATTGGAGGCTGGTCTGATGCGCGAGTAAGTGAGGCCGAGGAAGAGGTCAGAAACCTTTTTGAAGCAGCCGGGATCACAGACAGCCTTGGCGAAATGTCTGGACCATCCGGTCGCACGAACTTTCTGCGTGTCCCTTAACTTTCAGGGTATGACCGAGCTGAACCGTAAAAGACACTTGCAGACTACATACAGTACTTGACAAGCTCAGGCGGGTCAAGGGTAAAAGTGGGATTGAGGGTCAAGAGAACTGCAGTTTGTGGGTCAGAAAGGATCGTTCGGTCCAGGAGACAATTCGGATCAGGGCCTTGGCACTGACCAAAAATTTCTATGAAAAGCTCCCTCTTACATCCTCTTCTGGCACACGGTGGCGTCAACCAGAAATCGTTTGGCGCGGCCAAGTTTTTGTAGGGCAGAACAGAATGCTCAAAAACATGGGCAAAGGTCAGGAACCCCTGTCCAATGACCAGATTGTCGAAGACTCTCGAGGCAACCATACAGTATGGTTCCTGTGCAGGACGTCCGAAAGAGACCTTACAGCAGATGTGGCAGGACTTCGACCCGGATGCTACCCCTCTCGGGGCAGGTCGTGCTTGACAGAAGAGCAAACGCCCGAGGGGCGAAAATGTGCATGTGGAGTCTTGGAACCTTCGGGGTAAAAGCTTGGAGGACTTGGCACGTGCTTGGGATCTTCTGGATTTGCCAGGGACCCAAATAATTGGACTTCCAGAGTTGGGAGGGCTTCCAGAGAGTTGCACCGCGAAGTCCTCTTGTCGGGACGATCTTATACCTTTTTCTACGCAGACCCCTCTCATTCTTTCAAGGCTTCCGCCGTCGGTATTCCCACGAGTTGGCTCGGCAGGGTGGAGAAAACCATATCCGTCTGTGCTGGTATTGGCGTTGTCCTCAAGGACAAGGGCATCAGACAATGCCTTGCTTCTTTTCACATGCCCTACAAACTTCGTACGGATTGTTTGCAGGTCTGGCAACAACAGGTCGGCGAACTAATACAGTTCAGTGCACACCTCAGATAGCATGATGAAATCTGTCTGTGCTGCGACCTGAACTACGACGTCCTCGATATTGTAAATGTCGACGAGAGGGGCCTCCCTCTAGGCCAGCTGCTCCGCACTTTAGGTCTGGAGCACACCAGCGGCGCTGCTTCTAGAATTGACTTTGTGTTGTTTTCATTGCCTTCCCTTCGATGCAATCACAGGACGACAGAGTACTCTCAGCTTCACATGCCATCTTTGGATCGGACCATTGCGCGGTCACCATCAGTCTCAAATCATCTCCTTCTTCAGGACGCAGAGCTTTTAAGAACTCCAAATGCGGTAAGTGGTGGACGAACGGTCTCTAAGCGCATCACAAGCTGCCGTTTTGTACACACCCCGGAAATTAAGTCCATGATGGCGGAACGCAGGCGTCTTCGAGGTGCACCCGCTAGGACCCTCGCCAAACAGATCGCCGACACCAGAAGACTAGCCAAGAAGGAGCGGTTGGCATCCCTGCTACAAAAGAGCGCGGGAGGAGACTTCCGAGCGATTGCATACTGTCGTAAGCGCAACACTGCTATGTATGCACAGGGTTCCTACTGTAACAGAGCATGTGGGCGGACAAAGGCCATTGCAGACTTTAGGCTTTTCTATCAGCGTACAGCAATCTTCCACCACAAGGCAGGGCCTATTCTGAACCCCGAGCCCCTGACCCTGGATGAATTGCGTGAGGTCGCTTTCCTTTGCAAGCACAACAAAAGCACAGGAGCTGACGGCATCTCGCACGAGGCTTTGCAGATGCTTCTGCAGTCAGAACTAGCGGACCACATCCTGGACATGTACAGCGGTGTCCTCCTGGGCTTGAATCCTGTTCCCCAGGAATGGTTGCATAGCCACGTCTGCTTCCTGCCCAAGACACCCAAGCCAACGTGCCCTAGTGATCTCAGGGCCAAAGTGCTCTCATCCACAGTCTCCAAGGTATTCACGAAAGCATTGATGATCCGACTGAGGTCCAAGCTCCCTGCAATCGGTGCTTTCCAAGTACGAGGGGTTCCGCAGAGGCAAATTCTTGATGCTGCATGTGAAGTGCAGCCTGCAAATCAAGCTTTGGGAACGCACGGCAAACCACTTGTCACTGTCGAGCTAGATGTAGCAGCAGCTTTTGATTCCCCGTCACACGAAGCACTTGCGAGTTTCCTAGCTACGGCGACTACGGCGACGGACAGTCGAGAAGCTGAACTCCTTCTTGAGATCATACGCAAAAGCAAAGTGAACTTGTCTCTGCAAGGTACGGAGTGGGTCCAAGCTCTTAAACAGGGAGTGCTACAAGGAAGTAGTTACAGTGCGGAACTGTTTGCCCCCTGCATCAGTTCTTTATGACTCCCACCAATGAGAGGTGGCAAGCTCACGAACAAACCTGGCTGATGACTGAAGCAGGGAGAAAGCTGTTCCTTACGCCTTTCGGAAATGATCTCGTCTTCATCGCGACATCAAGGGCAAGGGAGCAGGCACTTCGGCTCCTCAGCGCCACAGAAGCCATTTTGGGGGCAATCGGCCTTCGCTTTAATTCGCGTAAATGCCGATACATTCAGACTCCCGGCCTCCCGAAATCTCCACTAAAGCTACAGTCTGCAGAGGTGAAATGGGAGGAGTCCAACATCTTTCTGGGGATACTTCTGGGTGTTTGCGGTTCTTTTCGCGAGAATGGCCAAGGTGTCCAACGCCTTTCGGGCGTACTACAGAATCTTGAGACAGTCAAGTATAGGGTTGACGAAGGGCTCAGGGTCTTCGATTGCTTCATCACCTCATGATAGCGATGGCTGAGTGCTGCAGTGCGACCCACACAAGCCGTTCATCGCTTCCTAAGGACAACCCAGACAACTTTCCTTTTTGCGATCCTTGGCTTTAGTAGGGATCCCTTCCAATTTAAGGCTCGCTCGACTCATGGATAGCAAGAAGAAGGGCCAGCAGGCTCGCAGCGCAGCGAGCAGGGCACAGAACATGGCAGGGAGAAGTCACTAAGAGCTTTTTGGATATTGGGGTCATGCTGCACGGTGCAATCCCACAGCACCCATTCCCATCGCACTGATGTCGCGCGTGCGAGGACCGGAATGGCCCTTTGCCAATGCACCGGGTGTCAAGCGGTTGCCAGGACGTACACACAGCCTTTGCGCAGACATCCGCCGCTTCCTTCAGGTAGCTTGGGAACAATTCCTCTCGGGTTTTCCCTCCCACCTCGTGGCTCCAAGGCCAACTTTTTCAGAACGGGGATGTGTTTACACTACTCCACACAAGACATCCGCCGGCGGAAGAACCTTTCACCGTTTCCTTTCTTAGACTTGCTGATGCGCCCGATCTTGATCCGGATCCAGGAGCCCGAGAACATGTACTTCATGTCTACTCAGATGGGGGGTGCCTCTAACAACCGCCGAGGGCAGGCAAGAGATGGAGGCGGAGCAGTGGTTGTCTTGCCTCCCTATATGGCGACATCTGCAAAGCGGGCGTTTGCCACTTCCGCATAGCCAAACCATGCTCCAACATCCAAGCAGAACTTCAGGCTGATCCGACCAATTCGTAGGACCCATCCTTCCCATTTGCTTCTGCACGGATTCACAGTATGTACTCCAGATCCTTGAAGGCTCTTTCCAGGTTACACATTACGCCACGGTCACGAACGAGGTCATCAGTTTGTGGAGTGAATTGTGCATTTTGGTCGATGCCACCCATGTAAGAGCAAATAACGGGGTTTTGCTGAATGAGATAGATTGCAGACCATTTTTGCCACACGAGGTGCACAGCTGAGACATTTGCCGGAGGTTTTCAGTACCCTCGACTTCAGACAGGCCTTGTTCACGAGCAGACCAGATACCCCTGAATTCTTAGCTTGGCTCTAGGTTCTTGGTGTGAGCTTTGAGGTTGAGCAGCAGTGAACCTGGCCTTGCCAATCTTACCCCTTCTTCATAGTGCGTGGACGGGTTCCAACGCGGGCAGTGTCTGTGATCAACTTGCAGCGCCCCAGCTCCCGCCCTCGAACCCCGACAGCCATGGATCAGGTGAGGAGCCTGGCAGCACCCTCCTTCACGGAAGGGAACCCCGTCGAGCAGATGCAGCTTCAGAAAGCAGTTGAGGACTGGCTCAAGACGGTTACAAGCCCTGCAACAACGAGCACACTTTGACAGAGAGCCAGGTGAAGGAACTCCAGCCCCTCCTGAAGGAACTCACGACGGACAAGCATACAGCTGTCATGAACTTGCCCCAGGAGATCCAGGTGGCCATCAATGACAAGCACAGCGCAGTCATCGACAGCATGGCAGGGTATCTTCGTGAAGATCATGCCTTGATCGCTCGCATCAAGGACAAGCAGGATGAGCTGAGCAAGGATGCCCTTGGGCACCGCTCCGCGATTTTGGCAGAGATCAAGAATATCCCACCGATCATTCGCAAGACACAGGAGAACTCAGCCAGAGGAGCCGACATGTCTGTGAAAGCTCTTCAGATCCTGGCCAAGGGTGATCCCTCTCCTTGGGAGAGAGAGATGAACAATGTCGTCGAGGAGACCGGGAAGGCGACCAACATAGAGTCGCTCATCACGGGCGTGCTGATTGGAACGACGTTGGCACAGCTCTGGGAAGGCACTCGGAGACCATGGACATGCGATTGAGGGTCCTGACGGATGTTCAAGGAGGCCTGGACCGCGTCCTTGCACAGCTGGCGACGCGAAGCATTCCCTCAGCTCCTCAACAACCGCCGCTTTTCCTTCAAGGCCCCTCCGACGATCGTAGAGGACATGGGCATGGGGAACCAGATGCAGCCGATCCACACACATGCTTCGAGCTCGCCGCCGGTCTTTTTTGCCTGCCTAGGGCCGCCGCGGCACGTCTGGGGGTGCCGCGCGGCTGTGCTGCACAACCGTAGCACACTGCTATTACCAGTATTATACTACCGTTTGTATTATACAGATACATTTAGACACTAGCGCTACTACTATTGCTATATAACTACAGCAACACGTACTACAACGATTGTACACTAGTAGTGATATTGACATTGCCTAGGGCTGCAGCTCGGCACTGCTTGGGGGTGCCGGGCGCCCTGCACTTGCCGCGCAGCCCTTCCTGGGGGCGCCACGTGGCTTTGCTGCGCAATGCCGCGCTACTGTAACGTACTGAGTCACTCAGCACTACCACTACTGCTTCAGCCACAGCGGCCTGGGGTGCTGCGTAAGAACACACGTTAATACCAATAACACTTCTAATACATGTCAGTAATGCTTCCATACTGCGATAACGGCTACGACAACGTTATTGCTAGTACTACTCCTACTGCTACTACTGCTACTGCTACTCCTACTACTACCACTACTACTAGTAATAATGATAATAATAATGGATGGGGGAAATCTTGCACCGCTTGTAGTGTAGCACGGTTGTGTGCGAATGACACCTGATGGCTTTCATGAGTCACCAATCGACTCCGTGGATGCACAGGAGTCGATCACTTCGAACTTGAAGCATTCCGTTGCCATTTTGGTATAAGCTTCGAATTGGAAAAATTTGCCCACTCTCCCTGACCCACATGTACTGTAGGCGTTTCATTTTCTTCTGCTTTCATTCTGCGAGATCCGACCAGAAACGGTCGGTCCTCCGAACATCGAAAGAAGATTTCTGTATGAAATGCAACTGAAACTTTCGATGAACACGATTAGACTCCGAAGAGAGTCAAAATCGCAGAATACGCCACCGAAGCGAAAGCAGTTGGAAAAAGGAGCGCATAGCAGACTCTATGCTGAATAGGTGCAAGCCGTCGTTGTCAGATACGTCAACTAGATCCACCCCGCACACCCCACACACACAGAGTGACATACACACAGAGACAACTACAACTGGTCCCCGTCATGCTGTAGGTTTCTACTTGCTTCAGATTCTTTGCAACTCAACCCCCTTTCCCAACCTCTGTTTGCACACTTTTCACATATACTCGAAACTCCATCCATTTCAGCATGCTCTACACAATGCTGGAATCCCGCGCATCCCGCACATTCTCGATAGCTGATGGAGTCCCCCGTTCGTTTCACTCGAATTTCCAGTATACACTCAATGTACTCAATACCCCCTTTTAGGGTACTTGCCTGCTCTTGCAATTGGACACGAATCGCATGACTTTACCCAAATGCTCCCAGCCTGTCCATACCAACTTTGTCCCTTCAGGTTGCCAGGCGTCCTCTCCCTGCTTGCTCGAGGTTTCTTTACCTCAAAGCCCCTGTCGTGGTCTCTTGGGTTGTCGAGAAAGTGTCGAGAACACCTGCCTAACTGGCACCTGCCCTCCAAGTGCCCCTTGTCTAGATCGCATGCTTACTCAGTTGTTCCTTCTCTATCACGTCCCATGCACTTCATATCTTATCTATACTCAAGGGTGGGGCTGCAATGCGTAGATCTGAGGAAATCTTGCAAGGGATCTGCGGATAGATGACTGAAAAGGACACCGAACAAATTCCCCAAAGTAACACAGCAAACTTAGTTACCAACAACCACCACCCCAAAGCCCGGTGCAACTTGATCTGGCAGGAGGATGCATGACCAAATCAACGCAAGGGACTCCGTTAGCAAGTCCCGCAACATCTCAATCGCTGTCTTGTCCAAATCATGCACCTTGCCATGCGCTGCCCGGTTCAACAGAGCTGGAAAACAAGCCAAGATTTCCAAACCGGGCGCTGCGCTCTATCACTGAGCAGGATAGGCAATATGATGGCGTGGCAACATGAAGCTCCTTTTTCAAGAGCCTTCAAATCGATTTTGAGATGAGGTGCGCTTCCGAAGGGTAGCACGATGACATCAACTGGATCTCCTGCTTCCTCTTCTTCCAATCGCTTGTTTTCAACCTGTCGCAGACACAGGAGTTTCACTGTCAGAACTGCGAAAAGGCCGCGATCGGCCATAACGGAGAGGAGAGGCAGGAGGAAGGACCCTAAGCGACCCCTGAACATGCCAATGCCTGTTCCATGAAGTGGTCCGCACTCGCGAAAGACAAAGGCCCCCTGAACTCGATAACCAGAACACCTGCAAAGGACTGACTGATGCAAGTGAGCACAATTGCACGCACCGTGATCGAACAAGGAATCTTGCCCGTGCCTGGGTAGGTCCGCCCTTCCGGCCAGACTTCTTGGTCCCGCCAAATGTTGCCCAGAGATTCGATGGAACCAAGCTTCACCACCCTTGAAGGCACAAGTATGGACAAAGGCATGGATGGAACATACAGTCTTGCTGTCAGAAGCGGCCTCGGCACGGCAGCATCGTGGACAATCATGAGCACGGAAACGAAGACGGCTAATCCGATGCCCCACAGCACACCTCCCGACTCCGAGGTGGAATGTGAACCTCCTAGCGAAGGGCTGTGCAGGGGCCTTTGAATACGGTGAACAGAAAGGCGATCCACCAAACGACAAAGTCTCGCTTCATGCCACCCTGATGGTACGGCCTGGGCTGCCCAAACGACAGAAAGACTGCAGCACAGCTGCAGCGCTTCGGCGTGCCATCCAAGCCGCTTCCAAGAGCTCCAGAGCGTCGTTGGCGTGTGTAGGTCTACCAGCTGCCAGGTCGAGCGCAGAATGATTGCCGCTAGCGTTGCCTGCACAGATCAGGTCTGCAGACTGGAAGCTCCTCCCAATCCAGACTACTGAGATCTGGCACACTGTTGTGTTGGACGGGCGGGTTGGACGTCGGCGGGTTGGACGTCAACCAACGAGCACGGACACATATTTATCACAGAAAAATCTTGGGGCCTGAGTGGCGAGAAACAAATGGTAGGAACTTCTCCAAACCCCCCGCGACTGAGGCTTCATGCGCTGTTGCCCTGGTTTCTTTAGCACTCGCACTCGACCTCGTCAGGCGAGACTGTGAGAGGACAACTGCACAAGTCGAACCGCACAAGCCCTGATTTCCAGGCCACTTCCAACAAAGCAAAGGAATGATTTGGGCACGGATGTTTGTTGGGTCTCGGCCAATGCTTTGGAACCTGTCCTGCCAGGAGTTTTTGGCACTCTGGTTTGCGAGCGGTTGCGAACCTCAACTCCGGTTACACGGCCTCCCAGACATGTCACGAGTAGGCCCTGCATGCGCGGTTCGCATGCTGGACTGGCCCTTACAGGATCGATTCCGTATAGGCTGTTAGATCTTGCTAGGAAAAAAAGGAACCACCCTCAATCAGAGAGAGCGACGAACACCGGCCCGGCAAAAGTCCCGACCTTGGGAAGATAATACAGGATTGGCGTCAGGAACTGCAGGCTCGTACCGACAACCACCAGCTTCATCAGGCCGCTCATCCTGTGCTCGGGGGACAAAGCCTTCCATGCCCTGTCAGCCTGCCTCAGTCTGCCCCAGACCCTAAGTTTCATCCAAGACTCTGGGTTTTGACACCGACTTCGGAAGCGAGACTCGTCCTGCTCAGCGACCCGCTGGGGGTGAAGGATCCATAAAACGATCCACACACGCCCGCCATGCCAAGGGCAAACATTTCTTGACCTTAGTCTTAGTTTGTAGCTTGGCTGCAAAATCCTACTAGAAACGAGCCTTTCGCCCATGAATCTTGTTGGCACGAGCAACAGTCATGGGCATTGGCAACTGACGTTCCTGCTGAGGGCACGACTTGCATCAATGTGGTAACCATGCTGCAGTGCCTGTTTCTTGGATGTTGCATACGTAGTTAAAAATGATGTGAGGGCCACCAGAAAGCCACCCATGCAGAATTCCTGCGATGGCACCCGTGAATCGCCAATACAGTTCGCTCGACGATGCTCTCTCAAGCCAGCACCACCAGCGTGCAGGTCCTTCAGGCGGAAGTGCGTCTGCAGCATGCTCCTGAGTCAGTCCAACACTATCTTCTTGCTGTTACGAGAAACTTCTTCCCGCAAACCTTCTGCTGCCAGCAGCCATTTGAAGCTTTATGCTGGCATTTATGCTGACAGCATGCTTTGAGGCGGGGTAGTCCCAGGCCGGCATGAAGCGAGGCAAGCCAGGTGGAATGTCACCCACCACTGGAAGCCTCAGCTGGGTGGATGCCCATAACTGACAGCAGCAAAAAAAACATTCGACAAAAGGCATTCTGCAAAAGTGCCGAAACTTCGCACAGCGGGAAGCCTTGTTTCTCCATCATCAAGCGCGGTGCTGTATGCAAAAGTTATACTGATGCCAACGAGGACCAACTCTTTCATTTCCTCACGTACACTACATTGTGTTTATGCGTGGGCATGCATGGACTGCTTCAATGCACACGGGAAGGATAATGTATAACCGAGTCGCAGATGCTATCTTGGCAGGGACCATCCAGCTCGGGTGCGGTCCAGGCTTCTTCAACTCGTTGACCAAATGCTTCTTGAGCCACATCATCAGCTGCAGCACCATCATCATTGCCTCAAGACATTCGAGGATGTCGACTTCAAACAGTCATTCACTAAATTCTGAGGACGGGAAGTGGAACGGTTGAGCACGTTGGTCTGCATCAATGCTGAGCAACCAAGCCCCAAATGGTGCCAAGTATATGTGTCTCTGGCAGCGCGCCAATGATTGCGCTGACTTGATTTGTAAAACCTCCGATGCTGACTGACGGGGCAGAGCTCCGCATTCCAGACAGTGATGGTGCACTTTGCATTTCCCGGCAGTCTTTGCTCAACCGTCCGAGCAACCGATTGCATGTCGCATCTTCCTTAAATAGCAAAACGGCATCTCATCTTTCATCCGGAGCTACAGGTCAGGCACGTCAATTGCTCCACTGTCAATGATCAGGGAATACGAAAGGGGAAACTCATGTGAGGATTGGCAGTCCCAGGTTCATTAGCCCCAATAAGTTTCTCAACTGGCCCACGAGGATGAGCACCTTGATCTACACAGATCCGGAAACTGCATGCCAGCTGAGAGATCTCACGTATGCTTCACCCTGCCGGCATGAATCACAGTACCGGTGTAAGCACAAGACGGAGCCGCCAGTGACAAATCCGCTAATCAGCGACTGGGACAGGAAGCGAACAGCATATGCCGCTTGGCAAAGACCCATTGCGACCAACCAGCCTGACGGCTTCAAAACTCAGCTGCGATTTCGCTTGGTGATTGATCCATCCAGCCTCCGCTGATCAAGGCCAGCAGGGAGGCCAGCTCGGTCCGCTCATCTTCATCGTGCCAATACTGCAGCTGGTCCTTGGCTCAAGGATCCTGCAACTGGCACCAGCTAGTGCGGACCCTGTGATGTTGTTAGCTGTGCTGTCAAGTCTCAGCCAAAAGGATGGCCGCAATGGCACCTGCCATACGCACGCATGTGGACAGCATGGGTGGAAAAGTCGAAACCTTGTGCGCTGATAGCTCGTGTGAGTAAGTGTTCTCAATCTATCGTCAATTTTTCCCTTTGCAACATTCAGTTAATCTGAAACTACATCGTTGGTTATTCATGGAAACCAATGGGCACTGCGGGCACAAGACCCGCAAAGTCCAGAATCTCAAGAACACAACGGCAGGGCAGGGGCTGAGAAGGCGGTGCATCTGAGCACCGGCATGCCTCCAGTAGTTCTACTGCTTGAGGCTTCATCTGTTGATCAACGTACGTTGTTTTTGCTGGCGGGTGAGCCGGCCAGCACAAGCAAGCAGCAGTGGACGCATCTTTGAGGTGCCTCGCAGAGGCCTGGCTCCCGATGTCCGCTTATGGGTCTCTGGGCGGATCAATAAGCAAAATGGAAACGAGGCGAGCATGTGGAGCAGTGTGAACTGTGAACCATTAAGGACCATGCTGAAGATGTTGCGTAGTATCGTCAGGCAGGGTAGCTCCTTTTGCGGCAATTCATCACCGTTTATAGTCTTGATAGAATCAAACGACATTGCGGCAGCGTCGCAGCCTGACACAGCGTGATCTGATTGTGTGTGTTTCTGGGAAGCCGTCATAGCCATGAGTCATGAAGCCTTTCACTTGGTTCCTCGGCCTGTTCTGTAGCAGAAGTGCAGGTAGCCCAAACATCTGCTGCAGCATCTTGCGAATTTTGTGCGACTGTCCTTGTTCCCTCGACACCCCTGGGCGCACCGGATGAAATCGAGGCATGCGGTGATGTCCCGAGCATCGCGTAGACAAACGGAGGCACGAAGGCACAATAAGGTCCTCCAGCTAATGCTGATCGTACTGGGGAGGTGAAGTCGGCATGATGTCCAGGGAGTTTCGACATCAATGTGAGCTCTCCTTGAATTACTTTGGTAGTTGCAATGGCAGCATGGGCCAGCGTCTGCACCTTGGCTTTCGTTGGCAAATGAATAAGCCAGCTACGAGTCGCTGTTAGTTTGAGGATCCGGCTAGGCAAATTAAGGCGATGGTGGCGCCTCCGATAAAATCATAGAAGAAGTCCTGAGATTGAATGTGATGATGACATGCAGATAACATCTGGTGAATGCTGGGTATCGCAAGCACAAGCGAAGACCGTTGCGAACCAGGGTCTCGTCGAAAGTCATAGTGAGGCAACCATCCGAGCACGGGGACTCGTGCCACCACGCTCTGCCTTGGACCGAGCACTGCAACAGCACAGAATGCTTCATTCCCTACAAGAGGGCCGACGAGTATCGGCAGGAGTTCCACAAGAAGCGGGAGCCAATCTGGGGAATGCCGCAATCCATGGTTTCAGTAAACCAGGACTCGAACATGAAATTAATCGCCTCTACGGCGAAACGGAGGATCCTCTCCCGGAGGTGCAGAGACAAAAACAAATTGTGCAAACGACGATGGCTCTCAACCCCTCTCTTGGAGATTGCAATCATGGCTGACAAGCCATAGCTACGAAGGATGGCAAGAAGTGCACGAATCACCATGCCGGCCACGATGGCCGGCGGAAAGAGGACGAGCTGAAGTCCACCAAAACAATCGCGTGAGGAACAACGGCCCTGCAAGACATGCAATGCACCAACTTATCAGTTCGATCAAGTTGCTGCACACATTGGAACGTGCAGGCTTCCGCAGAGACCTCTTCGGAATCAACCCGCATGACATTTCTATTATGTGCAGCGCTTAGTACAGCTGCACGCATGCGGCCTGCGGTCCGGAAATCTTGTCTTCGACCGGGACCCTGGGCATCACCTCATAAGTGGCATCTCTGACAGAGCACACTGCACACAGCTCGGTGCTAGCAAGTGGCAAAATCTGCTATGCGGGAGATTTTCCTCTCCTCTGGCACTCCCCTAGGCGACAGTGGGTCCTGGCGTGAAGAGAACAAAGCGAGCAATTCCATTCAGGCAAAGCCTCTGCAAGGGACAAGTGTCCTGTGACTTGGGGAGCTGCGAGAGGTTCGCTGGAACGCTCAAGTTGGCCTTTTTCAAGCCAGCGACCTTCTCGCTGACTGCCGCCATGACAACCTCGACAGCTTGCTGGACGGGCAGAAAACATGGGTGGACGCCAGCAACCACCCTCCCAGAAAAAATCGCACAATCAAAAACAATTTCAACATGGCCGTTGCCATCAGTATTTTTCAGCTTACATGTCAGATCTGTGCAGATCGGAGGTTGTACTTGTAGGGCGTGGAGCCCTCGACGAGTGCTGCCACAATCTCGCGACATCAACAGTCATCTGAGCAATGCGGGACAGCACTGCCAATCAACTCAGACATCTAGGTGCCGAGAGGTTAGCCGTACCATTTTAGGATGCACCATGGTACATCCACTCTTTGGGGAAACACGACGCATGAACGAATCAAAAAAAGAAGGCTGCAGCCGATCTAGCATGAAAGTCAACAAATCATACTAACTGTTTAACCGTCTGGACACACAGGCGCTGGCTACATGCTTGTAACTTGTATCTGGATATCTTGTGGCCGATTGGCATCTTGCTTGCTGCAAGCATAGGAAGGGTGTATGCCCCCCCAGAGCTCTCTTGCCAACTCTCTCTTTGTTTCAGAAGGGTAGAGCGGTAGAGTGCTCAAGGCGGTGGAAGCACGTTTCGGGTTCGCCGTTTCGTGTCCGGGGACATGCGTTTCAGGTCCGCCGTTCGGACCCGCATGGATGCGTTTGAGCCTCTTCAAGGGGGAGTTTCGGACACGCCCCGGTGCGTTGCGGGTCCGGCCATGCGAGGTCTGTATATTTTGAGGGTTTCGGGGCGTTGACATGTGCACCGTCTTTCTGTGCTCTCCACCGTCCTTCACCCCTCAGAACCTGCTTCAACAGCCTGCTGTCTTTGCCGGCTGAGCGAAACCTAAACCCAAGCCCCAAACCCTAAACCCCAAACCCTGAAGCCCAAATCCAATGACGTTGCCAAACCGCAAGCCTTAAAAACCCTCACCCCAAACCCTAAACCCTACACCAAACCCGAACCACAAAGCCCGAATCCCGAAAAAACCTTAACCCTGAGTCACTGAGGTCAACCCTCAACCCTGAGGCCCAAACCCAAACCTGCACCCAAAACCCCAAACCCGAAGCCGAAACCCGAAAACCCTAACCTAACCCTAAACCCTAAGATCGCTAATGCCCAAGTGCCCTCGACCGTAAACCCCAACACAAAAAACCAACCCTGAACCCTGAGATCAATTATGTCAAAAACATTACACCCTAAACCCTGGCTCCAAACCCAAACTCTAAACCCTGACCCCCAAACTCAAACCTTAAACCCTAAAGCCCTAACCCTACCCTAAACCCTAAGACCGCTAATGCCCCAAAAGCCCTCAACCCTAAACCTTAATCCAACAAAAACCCAAACCCTGAACCCTCAACCCAAACCCTAAACCCTGAGATCGCTTATGCCAAAATCCCTAAACCTAAACCCCGAAATTTCAAAACCCTGAACCCTGAGCCCGCAACCTAAACCCTAAACCCCAAGCCCACAACCCCAAACCCTAGAACCGTAATCCAACCCCAAGCCCAAAACCCCAAACCCTAAAAGCCCTAATCCAACCCTAAACCCCTTAGCAAAAACATGCAAAAACCCTCAACCCCAAACCCTAATCCAAAAATAAACACCCCTAACCCTCAACCCCAAACCCTGAACCCTGAGATCGCTCATGCCCAAAACCCTACACCCGAAGCCCTTCACCCTAAACCCCAAAACCCCAAAGCCAAAACCCTAAATCACACCTGTGCATCTGAAATGCACCAGGTTTGCATCCGAATTGGCCCTGACAGCGTTGAACTTGCACTCACCCTGGGCCTGAAATCGGACCTGAAATGAGCCGCCGCCGCGTCTGAAACAAACAGCGCTCCGCTCAAGGGGCCCCCAACATTGTATGGGAAGCCCGGAAAGGCAGGCTACAAGCGATCAGAACCCGGATGCCCTTACAGCACTATCCCCCTACTGCCAATCCCAGCGAGTGCTCACGCCCAGCTGTGAAACCACGTTACGAAGGGAAGCCCCTTCTTGTCGCTCCGACTCAGGGGTCCGCATCAAAAACCATCCCGCCAATGTTCCAGGTAGCCCTACCCAAGCAAACAAGGGGAGGTGAAAATGCGGGGGGAAAGGCCCTGTCGCAACAAGGATTCATCTTCCCATCGCGTTTCCAGACGAATTCCACACCCAGGAGTCTGGCCATACTTGCCACATCCACCCAGCCGCATCCTGCAGTGGTGGCGAATGGTAGAGCAGTGGATGCTCCGGATGCCACTTTACTTCCCCATGCCACACCGGGTCAAGGGTCAGGACCACAGCAGCAGTTCACGTCCGTTGCACACCTAGGTCCCTCGCGGAAGCGATGAGCACGGACACCCCTGAAGATCACCTGGTGCCAGGCGGAAGAAACAAAAGGAGGAGACACAGGTCAAGCCCCGGGGTTGAGAAAGGGCGCGCCCTTCGTTGAACCTCTCGCGGCTTCAGCCAAAATGGCTACTCTCTTTCCTGTCACCAGGGTAGAGTGGGGTAGAGGAAGGGGGACCGACCCACCGCCAGGCGCCCCCATATCATTATTATTATTATTATCATCATCATCATCATCATCATCATCATCATTATATGGGAGCGTGTGTGCCTCTCCAAGACATCCATGACAGATTCGCCATGAAAATTTGCCAACAAATCAAGGGAAACTCCACGTGGAAAACAGCAAGAAGAGTAAAAAAAAACAATGATATCAGTATTGGCTACTCTCTCGCTTGCTTGCTTGCTTGCGACGTTTGGGGCCGAGGGGTGCCCCCCGAACCGCTCTCTATCTCTCTCGCTCTCTCTCTCACTCTCTCTCTCTCTCTCGCTCGCGCTCTGCAGCTGCATGCTGATGGTCGCTGAAATGAATTCGTCCAAGCATCAAGTCTTTTTCGGGAAAGAAGCCAAGTGGACCATTTGAGCCCCAAGACTCTGCGAATGAAGTTCTCAAGTCATGAACAAGGTCTGCCTTCACATGCACTCATGTTTGCAAATTGCAGGCCAAGGCTCCCAAAGAAAAAGATGCTACTGGAGACACATCCACTGAGACCCACCATCATGATGCCGTTCAGTATGTGCGCCTGGGAACACAAGACTTGTTGCGCAACACAGGATGGCTACAAGCTCTACATTGTACATGTTGCATGGTTCCACTGTCGACTGCTCCGCAATGTCAGCTGAATCGCTAGGCTGATGCCGCCGAAGGTGAAGGAATTCAATCCGTCTGCCAATCTTCGGAACTCCTGCGACGGAGAAGCGAAACATCCACGAAGGATGCCCTGAGTCGGGGTCATCAAGATATAGCCAAGCAGTGACGAGACCGACCGAGGAATAAGGATCACGACCACCCTGGCTTTACAAAGACCCGCGCCAGAGATCGTAGCTCGCGAGTGTTGGCTTGGTCTTTCGTTGTTCTCACTTCCTAGCCCATCAGAATTGCAGGAGATGGCTGGTGCCAGATGAGGCCGACATCCCCACAATCGATGCAGCAATCTGCAACTGGCTTCTTTGTCAGTGTGACAGGTGCACTGTTCACAGAATGCTTGCTCGAAACCTCCTTGTCAATGTCATCCAGACCGCTGACATTCACAAAGTGGTCGACCAGATCTTGAGAAAGAACCTCTGAAACGAAGATTCGGCTAGACGCTTGCAGTAACTCAAGAGTGCAAGCCTGCCCTGTGATGCTCTGCACATTTTGGATGGCAAGATGAACAACACAAGCCTCGGTGGTGCCGTCACCATTCTGCAACCTCGTAGAGGCGGGTTCAGGCAGCCAATCGCAGCAGCTCTGCAAACCACGATCCGTTTAACTCCCAACATGCAACCCAGCCACCAGTCTACATAATAACACACATAGCCACAGAACAAAACAGCGCCTCCAGGGATTCTTGCAGAAGTGACTACGTGTTGCAGGAAACTGACGGCTGAGCTCGCAACCAGCGAATAGCAACAGTGTTATGCTGTGCAGGACGAGCGCCGATCTAAGGATATTTGCATACCTGTAGCGAACAGCAACGAAAACAACGCCTACATGCTGGCGGCCGCCTCAGACAATGTGCAGCTGTGCAGCAATGCACGCTTAAAAGAGTATTGAAAATTGCATTGGTCGCACTTGTACCTCCGTCGTGGCAACAAATGCAGAGATTCGTCCACGCATGCCCCCTACAACGCGATTGCTGGTATGCAATCAAAGAGCGCCGACTGCGGATTTGCGCTTGATGCTCTCCACATGTTCAAGCACTCGAGGTGCACATATCTCATTGTGCCTGAGCCTGGCAAGTTTTCGCAGAGCTGCGTTAAGCACTGCCATTATGCTCTGTGAAGCACAGCACACCACTTCGCCCAAGGAGCACAGACATGGCGAGATGAGTCCTTATTCCACACGATGAGTTTTCAACTGGGCCATGAAGCATGTAAAAAATCCTTAAACTTCAGCTGTGTTGGCTCAGAAACTTGGGTCTGATGCAAGCCTTGCTTGCACAGGTTCTCGGACTAATCTCGTGGATTTCGCTCAAAACCAGCATGCAGGACACATGCGACACGGTGAGGAGAGTAAATTGAGTTTCAGCCATGCGAACATACTGAAAATCGGAATCAAGACCAGCTGCTTCCATTCTCGGTGCCACCAAAACAAATGCGGCAAGTGGGAAGGCCGCTATCCAAGTCGCCAGTTCCCTGCAGCATCATTTGGCAAATTTGTCGGACCCATGGAACCCAAAAGCCAGGCCTCACTGACATCAGTGCGTCCGAGCCGTGCAGCGAAAATGCGCTGCCCGTGCCGCTGGCTGCAACAACGTTGTCGAAGGCGGACAACGACATAGCTGCTCCACGCAAGCCAAAGCCAGAACCTCAACAGCATGATTCCAGCACACCCTTTTCGGTACCAAGATGATGGGTGACAATAGTAGCTGGGATTTTCGTATTTCGACAACTTACCTGAAAAAACGTCGTTTTGACATGGATCAGATCTAGGACCAGATAGATGATGGGGCTCACCACCTTCGAGCATCAAGTGCAAGAATGTCCCTTGCATTTGCTTGGTGAGTTTCTTCAGCACACCATCACACATCGGAAGGCGCGTGACAAAGGACAGTTGTCTTCGCATTGGCGCTCGCTGCACACTGACTGCGGAGGCAGGCAGGCGGAGGGCAGGGTAGGGCAGGGCAGGGCAGGGCAGCGGAGGGCAGGGGAGGGCGGGGCAGGCGGCAGGGCAGTGGCGGCAGGGCAGGGGCAGGGCAGCGGCGCAATGGCGGGCAGTGAGGCATGGAGGCAGGCCGGCGGGCAGGCAGGCAGGGAGGGAGGGAAGGAGGGAGGAAGAGATGCTTAGGAACTTACAGCACTGGCATGGCCGCACACTTACATGTGTTTCGCGTAACCCTTTGCCTCTCAAGTGGTTTCAAGCCACTGGCTCTCTCTGCATACCAGTAACTCCAACTTGTTGTCCCATGCAAGGGCGTCTTTACATCTATCAAATGACACTCCATCGATTTCCGCTAAATTCCCAAAAATTCTAACCTGCTTGCACCAGTCCACGAGCAGGCACCGCCCTGCACTTCGAACGAAAGCGCGGTTTGCA
The DNA here is from genome assembly GCA_905221635.1 of Symbiodinium sp. CCMP2456. Classification (NCBI taxonomy): domain Eukaryota; class Dinophyceae; order Suessiales; family Symbiodiniaceae; genus Symbiodinium; species Symbiodinium sp. CCMP2456. The sequence continues at coordinate 28,689 of CAJNDV010017014.1, read as the reverse complement.
GCCAAGGCTGCAGATGCTCCCCATGTCCTGAGTTTCAAAGCAGTTCTAGCAGAGGAAACGAAAGGGGAGGAGGAGTCCGTACTAGACGCTGTGATACCTTGTGTATCATATTATGCATGATGATTTGAGAATATGTTTCGTATTTTGTAATATGTTCTACTATATTCGGCTATGTCATATGATATGACGCCTTACCATATCTTACCAGAAACAAAGACAGCCTACAACAGTGCGGTTATGTCACAAATACTAGGACATACTGAATATTATTTGCTACACCTTCCATCCTATAGTAAACCGTACTATGATATGAAAACTCACAGCATGACATTACTAGAACAGAATATAAGCTAGCAACATGCTATATAAAAACATGATGTAGCATAGCATAGCATAGAATAACATAACATAACATAAC
>CAJNDV010017014.1:0-13082 GCA_905221635.1 Symbiodinium sp. CCMP2456 | reverse complement strand
AAGAAAAATTGGAACTAGAGGAAGCGTGGGGTTGGAGACTCCGAGTTCGCATTGAAAAACGCTTTTTACATAAAAGAACAGCCCCAGCACTGCACAATCACGTGTTAGGACCCTTCGACGAAGGCACCGATCTTTGCTGTACTGTTTGCGAGAAGTGCACGGCGCTTGGGAATTTGTCAAGATTCCAAAAAGAGAAATGTGGCGGTCTTCAAGACTGTGGCGAGGAGCGCGGCCAGAGGGAAGCGCGTCCAAGCGTGAAGTTGGCCTACAGACAGGAGCTCGTTCGCAAACACAATGAGAAGGCTCAGGCGCAAGCTCTGCATGTGTTGGTTGCACCATCTGATATGCAGCAAGGTGTGACTTGCACTTTGTGTCATGAGGAAGCACCCGAAACTTGGAGAAGAGTTGTTAAATTCACGCGGCAATGTTGCCCCTGCAATGCGGGTGAAGATGCTTAGGCCCCGCTATGTGGTCGACTTTTAAGAACCGTTTCATAATCTCTGCATGCTTGTCAACGGGAGGCTCTTTTTCATTTTGCGTTGACCACAGCAATCGCTTAGCGACTGCAGCTTGCGTATACCAAGTGACACTTCCTTGCGCTGCATGACGTAGTCACAACCTTTGGCATAATGCACCGCACGCTGTGCATTCAGATATGTGGGAAACCAGCCCACACAGGAGCCTTGGCTCCGGACCATGTGCTCATGTTCGTGCAGAACCCCGTGCTCGGTTACTGCATTCCGGAGTGGGGTTCCGTTCTGCAGAGTGGTTCCGGAGTGGGTTCTGGAGTGGTTCCGGGCGGGTTCTGGAAGGTTCCGGAGCGGGTTCCGGAGCAGGTTCCGGAGCGGATTTTTGGAGGGGGTTCCAAACCGGCATTTCCGGAGCGGCTTCCCCGCTCGCTCAGACCAAAACCCATCGTGTGCCAAGCCTCGAAACATGCATGATCACCAAAGACTAGGGCACACAGTGATGCAGTCTTAGCACAAGGTTTGTTATGGTGATGTCATAACATCTATTTGCCATCAGCTGTTGGGGCTTCAGTGGGCTTATTTATAGGACAGGAAATGCAGAAAGGAAAACCAAAGCATGGAATTGCTGGAATATCTCGATTGATTTTCTTGGTGCAACTCGGCCGAAAGTGTCCAAATCCCTAAATATTTGTATATATGTATATAGCCCTATGTCTATAACCCCGCGTAAAAACCCTCAACCCAGGCCCTATATATATATGTACTCTGCCCAACAAGGCAGAAGGAATTGGAGGAGAAGTCCAAGCAAAGAATTGTGGCAGATCCGAAGGTGACACCTTCTGAGATCCGAGAATGCCCGCAGAAGTACTTGAATAGTGTGCACTCCAGGGACATCTGGGCGCCTGCTGGAGGGGAAGACCAAGCCGTGCGCAGTGTGGAGTTCAAAAGCATCTGCCTTGATCTTGGAATTGCTGGAAGTGGCCAGGAAGGGGAAGATGCATTCAAGGAAGTTGTGCACTGCCTTGGAAGGATTGATGGAGAGCGGAGCTGTGAAGAACACCTCTGGGTCGGATAAGGAGGACTTCAGCAGTCACGTGGACATCAGAATCCGGATTCTGTTGTCTCATTTTCGGACTTGCAGACACAAGAAGGACGTGAAACAGAGTGTGCTAAACAAGCTTCAGGGGACAGACCGTTGCAAGGCAGGGGAGGGGGGGAGGACGGTCATAAAAATAGGTTTGTGAAAACGTGTATGTAGATGTACATGTATATGTATATGTATATGTATATGTAACATATGTATATGTGTATGTATACGGATGTATATATGTATGTATGTGTGTATGGATGTATGTCTGTATGTATGTTTGTCTGTCTGTATGTATGTATGCATGTATGTATGTATGTATGTGTGCACGTGTGTTTGTATGTTTGCAGGTCCGGAAGACCGTGGATGCTTTACTGGCTCTGGACGACAACGACGAGTTCTATTTTGGAGGACTCAGTCCAGATTTTTGTCAAGGATCTTCCCCAGGACGAGGAGGATACCCCAGTCAAGAAAGCAACGGAAGCGGACATGGAACAGGATTCTTTCGGAACGTGAAGCTGTTCGACGTGGATGCGGACGAACCGGAACCGGATGTGTGCCTTCCAAGGGAGGTTCATCGTGTAAACAGCACAAGCCAGTCCTCTTCCTGCAGCCGAAGCTTCTGCATAACTGACTCAAGGATTTTGAGGCTCGCAGCTGAACACAAACCGGCTGCATCCTTGGCGAGAAACTCGAAGAGCAAAGCAAGGAAAGCGGCCGAAGCCTTGCAGACTTCCGAGTCAGAGAGAGAGCACTGAGACACGGGAGATGGTCAAGAAGACGAGCAAGAAGAAAACGCAAGAGAAGAAGAAAAAGAAGCAACGCAAGAACAAGCAGGAGAAAAAGAAGAAAACCAAAGACACAGCTAAGAAGCAGAAGCAGGACAAAGAGGATAAAGAGAAGAACAAGAAGAAGCAGGACAAGAAGGATGAAAAGGATAAAGATAAGAATAAGAAGAAGCAGAGCAAGAAGGATGAAAAGGCTAAAGAGCAGAAGAAGCAGGACAAGAAGGATGCAATTGAGGATCCTGAAAAGGTTGCCGGCAAAGCCTTGAACAAAAGATCGGAGCAAGAGGAAAAGAAGGAAAAGGCCGGAGCAAGGAAAAGCTTTGGAGGCTTCAGAATTCCGTTTGGTCCAGCCAAGCTGAGATTCGACGTCATGATGGACGTGTTTTTTGAAGTCCTTGTCCCCAAAGCAGCATCCCCCCAGGGTGCACCATGGGAGGCCGGTCTGTATATGTATGTCTTGTGTGCATGTGTTGATGTTGTTGTTGCTGTTGCCTTGTTGGTTTTGTGCAAGCACGTCGAATGGTACAAGTACAGCTACCACGTTTCGAAGCATCTGGAGACCGAGAAAGGTCTCAGAAAGTTCTTCATGAGTAAAGCCCATAAGTTTCTGCAGGACAAAGGACTCGCCTGAAGCTTGCCGCGAGACGGCCAGTATACAGAAGTGTGGGCTTGCCGCAAAAAAGAGTGGCAATCGTTCTCTGGTTTGGTTGCTTGCTTGCTTTCTTGTGTGCTGCTGGGCTGGATGGCCCGGTGTCTGTGCCTTTGTGATGCCACAGGACGAGGGTTGGATAGCCCCTGGTGTAGTGATTTCAGGGTGCTGTGTATGTACATAGGTTTTGTGCGCATGAACTGTACATACTTTTTTGTTAAGGGCCGCGGGGCTGTGTTTAAATATCGGAGCAGGATTGGACTTGCCGGATAGCCCTTTTTTTGCCCAGTGAGTCCCAGTGCGAGGTGTTGTGCAACTTCGCAATCTGTGTGCATGTGAGAAGCCATCGGATCAAGTGGTACAGTGTGAAATGGGAGCTTCTGCTTCCGGAAAATCGGATTGTTTGCCCACAGCTAGCATGGCGAACGTGGCAGAATGGGGAAGAGAGGCGAGGCCTTCCGGGTGCTATGGAGCCGATCCCGGAGGAGCAGGCACTAACCTAAATAAACCCTACATTCCTGAACCTTTCTCTAAACCCCCTGGACAGGTTCATCAGAATTTCGGGCAACCTGAGGAATGTGGCGGCAAGCTACGGGGAGGATTGGAAAGGAGATGGACTACAACGTTTTCATTCTTAAAATGGTGCAGCTTTGCGAGAAGGCCTGCCAGAAGAAGAAGGTTGGGACCCAGACAGAGGGAAGCTTTTTCGAGAAGTGCTGGGAGATGGAACGGATGAATAACCAGGAACTCACCTTGGCAGAGTTCCTCCAGTTCACGGTGGACTCTCTCCACGAGGAGGCGGAGCAGGAACAGGACTCGAAGAAGGACCCGGAGAAGGAGCAGCCCCCGTGGAGCTCCTGACCGTGCCCCAGGACTGTGTATAATAGACATTTATCTGTTTTTTGTTATGTGAAAAGGGTGCCCCCACATCACAAGGCACAGAACATTGCAGGATCCTCGGATGACAACCCCGTGAAGGAGGAACCGGATTATTCCCCTGAACATTCCCCTGACCGGCCACCAGGACCATGGGTTGTAGGTGTGTATAGCATATGTAGAAAACTTACAGACACACACACACACATATGTATATATACATATATATACTTATAAAGCCTTTTCTGAGTTTGCCAGGAGCATGGGGAGAACCGGAGCAGCTCCAATGGATGCCGATGCTGACGAAGGACCGGGGCAGCTTGTGAAGGGTTTTTGTTTTAACACTAATAAACAATATAGTCATCGTTTGAGTTTTTGCGTCCGATGCTCGTGTCCAGGGGCCGACGGCTGCAGCACGTTGGGCTGGATGGGTGATCCTCCGTCTTAAAGAAAATCCTGGGCTGAACAGGGCGAGGGGACAGCGACGGAGGACCCGCCTGTGGCGGTCAACCATGCTCCTAGCGAGGACTGTCCTAGCAGCAGCAGCAGCAACAGCAACAGCAGGAGCAGCAGCAGGGAGCAGTACAGCACAAGGAAGAAGAATGGGTTGACTTCACGAGAAAGCCAAAAGAGGATCTTTGGAAGAACTACACCAACAGAAGCCAAGGCTTCTCAGGGGGATATGACGGTCAGGGCAACACCTGGCACCAGCCCAAGGGAGGAGGAAAACAGCAGAAAGGAAAACATCAGGAGCAGCCTCAGGGGAAAGGATGGGAGGGGACAGCATGGCAGCAACAGGACTGGTAGCAGCCTTGTGGAAAGGGCTGGTTTGCACCAGCACATCCGCACCGTGTCTAAGAAACTTGTTCACTTTTGTGTTGTTATGCAGGGTATATATAGATGTGTATATAAACTCTTGCTACTATACTATTTTGTTTTGCTCGCCCAGTCTTCTCTGAGTAAGTATAAGGCAGTGGCCCCCACAGCAGTCGCCGTATTTCACACACATGGGTCCCTCATCAAGCTCGGGCTATGGACCACCTGCTTATGCACTTGTTCATGGACATGGTATGCTACCTGGATATGCCCCCACCTGCACCTCCGGGATACGGGCCAGGATACGGATCGGGATTTGGAGCAGGATATGGATATGGACCAGTACCAGGAGGCAAAGGCCACGGCGACCACGGCCAGGGCGGCTGCAACTATGGAGCACCAGAACCAGATGAGTGGAAGTGCATGACAGGTCTTGTGGATATCGCACATGGACCAGCACTCTGACTGAACTTTAAAGATTGCCTCAAATTGTGTGTGAGTGTGTGTAAACATCACATGCACAAAATGTTTGTTGTGTGGAGACCTCTGGGGAGATTTTCCCGGATTCCCAAGGCTGCCGGTCTATAGATATGTTTGTGCATGTACATTTGTGGTCTCATATTTGGATAAACCTTCAAAACCATGTCAGCTCAGGGCAAGAACATCATCTGGGATTGCCGGAAGTGCCAGTTCCAATGCTACGTGGGCAAACAAAGCCCGTTGAAGAGCCGTGGAGTCGAAGGTTGTATGAGAGCAGCTTGCTCCTCGTTTCGAGGAGAAGCTTCCGCCAAAGACCTTCTTCGTGCCATTGCCAAAAACGGTTGGGACGGCAAGCTTAGTTCAGAAGATCCCGACCCTGTGGACATGGACCTGGGCATGCACTTGAGCATGGAAGCTTGTCGCAACGGCCGGATGCTTGCGAGAAAGAATGCTCAGAATGCTGTCTTCTGCTGTGGGCCGGATGGCTCCTTTGCCCAAACTGATGTGTATGTTGTGATCAGGACTGTATCTAGATGCAGGATTGTGTGTTTATATAAGATTGTATATAGATGGTCCCTTCTGCTTGGCTGGATGGCCCCAGAAGACAGAACTGTGAGCATGACCGTATGTGCACAGAGAGCAGGATTTTAGGATTGTATACATAGATGGGCTGCATGGCCCCAGCACAGAATCGTGATCACAGGACTGTGTATAGACACGGAGAGCTGGAAATGGCAGCTTTTGCTGGACTTGATGGCCCCTTTGCCGTGTGTGATGTGTGTGTAGCTTTGGATAGCACAGCAGAATCGTCCTCAGGACCTGTGTTGGAAGCGCATATGGACATGTTCTGCAGCCAGATGATTTAGTTAATGCTTGTAAATACGCCTGTATAAGGTAGCATGGCCACCGAAACTGGAAAAAGAACTTCTTCTTTATTCGGTTTATGGAGCAAGATATATGAGACAACTAGAATAAAATCCTTTAGTTTGACAAGGAAAATGCATATTCGTATATGAAACTATATACTGTTTTTCTTTGAACGTCATCTAGGAATTTCCTCGGAAAATGCATAAAATGCCATAAAGTAAAGGAAAGCCATTTAGCTTGGAAAGGAAAATGTATGTTTGTATATAAAAGTATGCTGTTGTTGTTGAAAATCTAGGAGTTTTATTTGACAATGCATAAAACTCTTACAAAATAAGAGAAATTCCTGTAGTTCGGAAAAAGGAAAATGCATATTTGTATATAAAAGTATACCGTTTTTCTCGAAAAATCTGTGAATTCCTTTTGAAAGTGCATAAAAATGCCATAAAGTAAACGAAAATCTTTTAGTTTGGGAAGTTTTGTTTTTTTTTGGCAAGCGGAGGGCCCAAGGTAGGTCCCGTCTGCTCCGACCGTTCAGGAACGCTGCGGGGGTTTACGGCTTGGCTTATTTACCACAGAAACCCACGATGCTCTATTTCTGGCAACTACAGAGACTTGGCGATAAAGAGGAGTGTTATCCATCCACACCAGAGAGTTCGAGGCATGTGCTTGCCGTATATCTGCGGCTTTCGGAATGGCATAAAATTCATGGTCAATCAATGAATGAGGAGGGGGTCGATCTGAGCGGAGAAAATTAATGCGCCGGGAGGCTTCTACCCGGCAAGACTCCGCCCAGTGGGGTTTGGGGCGCCTACTCTATTGGCTCCTCGAGTGTGCCTATATGCAGCAGAGGGCATAAACGTAGCCTGCGTTTCCAACGATTCTGGATGACGATATAAGTGACCAAGTAGATTAAGGCGGTTCTGAGAATATAGTTGAGAAGGAGAAATCACTCTACGTGAGCTAAAAGCCAACTCGACCAAGTACTGATTCGAACAAGGTACCGAAGAAGGATTGATAACTCGATGGTAGTATGAGGACTTGAGTTTGAAAATTCGCCTAAGGCGGTTCGTCAACATGATAAGGAGCGACCTATAGATGACGGTAAAGCTGGTCGATACAACGAATGTTCTGGATTGTCGGCAGGCATTGTGAACCAGTACCCGGACTTCCCTGTAACTGTAGTTAAGCTCTGGTTTCAGGAAATGCTGCGGCACCAGCGCTTGCAAGATCCGAGTTTGACTGCAGCTTCAGTCCCTTTTCTAGATGTTGTTGCAGGAACCGAAGATCTTTGGAAGGGTTATCGCTAAAACCACCCAATTGCAGAGCACACGAGTGTCAACATCATCACTTTGGATGAACACTCGCAGACGTGTGTAGGCACAGTTGTACGGTTTGCCTTTCGGGTTGGCTTCGTCGGTCAATCAGTTTAATCGCACTCCGCAACTTTTGACAGCCATCGCCCGTCGAGAGGTCCTCATGGTGTGCGGACATTATTTCGATGATTCGATCCAGTTTGATTTTGCCCAAATTGTTGCATGCCACAAACTCTTGTTCATGAGGTTGCTTGAGCTGTTTAGGGTAGTCGTCAGCCGCAAAAAGCGCATGCACATGTCTCGCATCCCGCGTTTTCTGGGTTTGCTAACTGACCTCTCTCTCGCACGCGATGGCTTGTTGTTGGTGCTGCGGCCGAACCCCGACACAAATGAGCGCGCATCGGCGATGCTGCAGTTTTTCCTCGCATCCCGGCGCGCAACGTCAGGTGTAAATTGGCTTGAGATGTCCGCACTGGGCAGGCCTCTCACAGCAGCGTTTTCAGCCTGAATTGTCAAGCAATATGCTCAGAAAACAGCGTCAGACCTGCCGCATGCCTTAGAGCTCAGTCTGCGCTACCTCTTGTTGGCATTGCGCACTTTGCCAGATCGTCTTCTGCCGATCTTTCCTTGCCTTGAGCCCCCTGTTCTGATTTATACAGATGCTTCTACCGAAGCGCCTTCTGCAACAGGGATGCGGCTAGGGTTCTGGATTCGGTGGGGTGGAACGGCTTATGTTTCTGCTGTCGACAATCCCCGCGAAGCGGTTGAACGGTGGCAACTTCGCACTACTTACTACTTACATTAATCTCTTGGAACTGCTGGCAGCTCCAGTCCTGGCTATTTGCTGCCCGTTGTTCTTCCGGACCAGTCCGTGCTTTGTTCATAGACAACCAGACTGCCCTTCGATCACTGACTCGATCGGCCGCACGCGTTGAGGACATCAACCATCTGTCTCTCATGGCGGGCCTCTTTTTCTCTCGCTTAAAGGCCAGCCCTTGGTATGAATGGGTTCCATCCCATCAAAACCCGAGCGACCCGCTCAGCCGTGACGGATGGCAGGACGCGACCGTCATTTCAAACATCCGTTCTGGCGTCTATACTCCTTTGCGCATAGATCCACCTTGGGATCTCCTCTCGCCAACACTTGGGTCTTTGTCTGAAGTCATTGCAGCGTTGGAGTGATTCACGGCGTTGGGGATATTGGTCCTCTGCCTTCGCGATCCACGGTTGTGCACTCGCTGATGCGATCACTTCGTGTGTGTTTTGCTCCAACGCTGCAAACTTCTTGATGTTTGGAAGCATGTTTAAAAAAAGATCTGCGAGAGGATTGCAGTGCTTATGGTGATGTCGATGTGTTTAGGATTGGCAGGCATCGGTGCACTCGTATTCACCACTTCAGCCTCATGCTCGATCTTTCTCCCGCCCACTTCCACCCCGGTCCCAAGGCCACTGCCGGGTCGCCTGGGGCTTGGGCAACGTGCGGCCCTCCATCCGGATGGGCCTTTCGTGTTTCGCTTGTGCGCCTGCATCGAGTCCAAGTCGGGGATATTGGTCCTCTGCCCTCGCGATCCACGGTTGTGCACTCGCTGATTCGATCACTTCGTGTGTGTGTTTTGCTCCAATGCTGCAAACTTCTTGATGTTTGGAGGCATGTTTAAAAAAATCTGCGAGAGGATTGCAGTGCTTATGGTGATGTCGATGCGTTTAGGATTGGTAGGCATCGGTGCACTCGTATTCACCATTTCAGCCTCATGCTCGATCTTTCTCCCGCCCACTTCCACCCCGGTCCCAAGGCCACTGCCGGGTCGCCTGGGGCTTGGGCAACGTGCTGCCCTCCATCCGGATGGGCCTTTCGTGTTTCGCTTGTGCGCTTGCATCGAGTCCAAGTCGAGGATATTGGTCCTCTGCCCTCGCGATCCACGGTTGTGCACTCGCTGATTCGATCACTTCGTGTGTGTGTTTTGCTCCAATGCTGCAAACTTCTTGATGTTTGGAAGCATGTTTAAAAAAAGATTTGCGAGAGGATTGCAATGCTATGGTGATTTCTCTTCAATCTGGTGTCTATCCTTCCGAGCACGATTTTGGCGGACATGCCACAGAAAGAGGGTCACATGGAAGAGATGCAACCTCCTGGACGCAAGTCTTACAGATGTCACTCTCAATCTGAGGTCCCCACAAGCGGAATGGAAGCAGCTATGGAGGCAGCAGCAGGTGGCATGGTCGACGAGGTGACGACACAGCTATCGTGGGTGAGCCAGTGAGCCGGAGCCTGATATGGAGATGGATGAGGCCCCCGTGATGGAGAACCTAAGCAAGAACTTCCCGTCGAAGCAGAAGTTGTGACTTGGTTGCCTGTCCTATCTTCGCACACATTCGTGGCTTAAGCAGAGAGCCCGTGGTCGATGGTTGCGCACACACACACACATGTGTGTGTTGCCGAAGCCAAGACTCCATGGTCACGAGGAACTCCAGCCAGTGAACCTTGGTGACATCAATGTGAGCGCCGACAGCATGGCGAGCGGCGTCCATGCTCAATGAGATCATCGAGCAGGACTGTGTGCACAAGCTTGGGGATGCTCGGGCTCATCCCGAACATGTCAGGCAATTGCCATCCTATCTTCCGCCCGGTGAGACATCTATCCCAGACACACCCTCCGAGGAGGAGTGGAGGGGGGCCACACTTTCAGGAACGGCCACCTCCTCTTTGAAGGGTGCACTGCGATCATCATCAAAGCCTCCTGAACCGAAAGGGCCAGCACCGTCGAAAGCGAGGCCCACCACTCGTGGAGCAGACGGTCGGGGCAAGGGGCAAGCCAAAGGCAAAGGAAACAGAAAGGTACGTACCATGATCAGTGACAACAATGCAGTGCGCCTGGTACGAAGCGTGGAACCTTCTTTCCGGTATGTGCCGTGTCAATGGAGTATGCCCCTTTGCGCGGTGAACAACAGTCACGGGATCGCGCAATTCGATTGATGCCTACATCGAAGCCGTTGACTGAGGTGACATCAACCTAGAGTTTTTTAGAGCACTCATTTTGCTCAAATGTTGGCTGGGGACTTGCTGACGTATGCTGCGCCACGCACATGTCGAATTCGGAGTAAAAGCCTGACGACTACTCATGGGAATTGCAGCAAAGATTATTGAACTTTTCTTCATTTCAATCGCGACTATCTTCCAGCGCGTGCGGCCGAAGGCTCCACACATCGGGGGTGTGAACGGGCAGCGAAGCATTGTCAGCTCGGAAGATGACCATATAAGAGCTACGTACGAGATGACTTCAGTCAAAAGCCTACGACTCCGGAAATGATTCTGGCTCTCGGGACGCATTGCTACGCAGCTTCAAGATCCGCAGAACGGTTCAAGAACATGAACTGTAGCCAACGTAGTTCCCACACCAAATACCCTTACTGAGTCAAGACTAAACCCTCATGCAACTGAGATGCCAAGTGCAGACAAAAGACACACGCATGCATAGCACAAGCGTGCCCGGTTAGGCGCAAGCGTCAATCAATGGTACAGTCAATGCCAGATCTGCTACAAACATCACAAGTTCCAAAGTGGATAGCTCAGTAAAAGGTGCTGCACACGGAATAAATATATTTCTCTGCATCAGCCTAAAGGTGCCTCCACTGTTTTGTAACCTTCCACAGGCGATTGGAGTTTGAAGATTTCAATCGATGACAGGTACTCGCCCGGTTTTTGTTGGTCCAATGTGCTGGCCCTGTCCAGGCTCCAATCAAAGCCGTTCTGCCTGCAGTGGACACTTGCCTCGCGATTCGGAAGCTGCCCTCCTTGTGATTGAATTTGTTTTCTGAAAGCGACCTGGATTCCATTGTGCTGGTGTGGCTTGAAGGTCAACGGGCCATACGGTTTGTGAGAGACTCATGCGAGATCACATGACCGCACGAAGAAGGCAGCATTTCTTCTTCCGGGCTTGTGTCGCGAAATCCTGAGGAGAAAGCGGTTGCAGAGCCTCCACTGCAGCCGGCAGGCTTTCGCGCATACGGTTTACATTTGAAGGTTGTATGGATTCCAGCTTGCCATTCCCATGCTGAAAAAGGTGTTTTCAAGGGTATACTATCTGTTCATCCGGGTTGTTGCTAGTTTGGGTTTCGCTTCCTTTTATTGTCTCCTACACCTGTACCCTGGGAGGCGTTGCCGGATCTACGCCGATAGCTTTCGGCGGCGGCGCGGTGATGTCTGAAAGGCATTTCCGTGATCTCCGCCAACAGGCCACGTCTAACATGCCAAAAACATTGCGGATTACTAAGATTACTAGAGCCACTCCTGCAATTGACAAGGCTGCATGTCCGTTCAACAATTCGACAAAAGCAAATGCGAGAAAGCAAAACTTGGAAGTCTTGCCAGGCAAAGCTCTGAGTTCGCGGCGAACCATTCCAGATTCTAGGTATAACGTGCAGCCCCACGGGCAGTTTGGGGTTTAGGGTCCTAAACCTTGAACCCGGTGAGGGTCTACAAAAGCAGCATAGAAAGTAGTTAAGTATCAAAGAAATCAAGGACCCAGGGACGGTGCAAAGTTGGTCCAGTTGCATATCCTGGATTAATCGGGCACGCGTCATCTGTTTGGTGCATGTGGTGTTGAATAATGATTTCTGCCAAAGCTTGATGCGTGAATAGGATCTCGGTCCTTGTTTGCTTTTCACTTCTTGCAACGCCAGGACCCTGCAGCCTTTGTCTGATTGACTGGCTTGGCCTGCATTCGAGAAAATGTAATGACGATGAATTGTGGTTCAACACACGCATACAAATGTTTTGAGACAGCCGCCACTGTTTTGAATATCTCACCTTGCTGACAACGTGTCGATTGTTTTGTCAATTACGCAGTCAAACCTGATGTATGTTTGGTTAGTTCTTTGGTGCATCTGCAGGAATGAACGTGCAAAACCCACTGTGAGGATCAGTATCGCGAAGGCTGTCTGTGAAGTGCAGGTTGTATGTCGGTTCGACAACAACAACAACAAAAGATGTGAACGGCAGGTGTGCTGCGGTTCTTGATCTGCCTATAAACTGCGCGACGCACCGCTTGTATGTCTGTTGTTCGTGGAAGGAAACCAGATGCGGATGGTACAAACAAAATAAGCATACAAACGTTTGTGTGGAGCCCTTGACTACGAAAGCAAGGACCCTTGACCTGTTGTTAAAATCAGAGCCGACATATGCCTGACCTGTTGACCCACGTGCAAATATCTGCAGAAGTAGCACGGGCAAAAAAATAAACAAGCACAAAAAACATCAGGGTCGGTACAAAATTGGTCAGGACATGGGATGTTGAATGTTGACTTCTACGAGAAATTGCCATCCAGTGAGTTTCATTACGATATACCGCGGGTCTTGATTTGCTGATTGTTTAGTTGCTCGTCGTCATCTAAAGATGAGTAGGTTTTTTAATTTTCTTATTGATTTTCATATCAAAATCGTTTTTTATTTTTCTCACGATAATCTTATTTATTATATTTCAATATTGTTATTAAATGATAGTACGAAATATACATTTCTATTAGTTTTTATTTCAGAATTTATTTCATCTCGATTGAAGAAGGTTAGTAGTGATCTATAATAAATCGATGATTTTGATATATTGGACCCTGGTATCTACTATTTATTTTATTGAAATTGGTTTATTTAGATTTTTAAATAATAATTCCATTTTTTTTTGCTTTTTAGAATTTGAATTACTCTTTCAAAAAAATAATTATGTTTTTTTTTCTATATAC
>CAJNDV010017003.1:31019-45344 GCA_905221635.1 Symbiodinium sp. CCMP2456 | reverse complement strand
CTAAACCCTAAACCCCAAAATCCTCAGAACTTCCGTTGCAGGCTCTGGCGCACTCCTCTGCTGTCGCCGTGGGCTGTGCCCTTGCCGCGGATGCAGCGCACCGAGGCGGATGAACGGCGTCGTGCTAGGGTTTAGGGTTTAGGGTTTAGGGCTGATATTTGGTGTTTTGGTTTGGGCTTATACTGTTTTGGGATTTTTGCGGTTTGGGGTTCAAGGCGTTCAGGGCTCTTTGAGGTTATGTGGTTTCGCGGCAATGCATGCAGATGCTGGCCTGTTAGAAGTCATGCTTCTGTCGGGTGCCCGATTATACTCCAAGTACACAACCAGTATACCTGCTTGGGGTCAAAAGTCTATTACTGTACCTTGTACCTACTTTCCTTGGGCTATCTGGAGTCTTCGTTAGGGTAGTGACAGAAAATCACATCCCTCAGACCCGAAACTCGAGATGGACAAGCGGAGCAGCCCAAGACTCTGACCGTGGGACCCCCGAACCCTTGGACCCTAAACCCTAAGCCCTACCAGGACCCCCCAAGGGCCCTTTAATAGAGCCCCTATGGTCCTTAATAGTGGGTATTTGGGGCTCAAATAGAGGGTAGCTGGGGGTCTAGGTAAACTTAAACCCTAAACCCTAAACCCTAAACCCTAAACCCTAAACCCTAAACCCTAAACCTTAAACCCTTAACCTTACATTTTACAGCCTTGGCCGCAGCCCTAACTCAACAACACGTTGAGCCTCGAAGGCCTCTTTCCACAGGAGGCCGCTGCAGTGGCCGCCACAGAGGCAGGGTTAAGTTCGAATTGGACAAGCGGGCAGTTCATGGTTCAGGACTTGGGAATGTTTTTTTTGTAGGGTTGGGGTTTAGGTTCGGGTCATTTCGGGTCATGGTTTAGGATATATAAGGTTTAGGACTTAGCGTTGGGGTTCAGGTCCTTTGCGTTTGGGGGTTTGGGTGTCACTCAGGGTTGAGTTTTTGAGTTTAAGTTTTGCAGTTCAGCTGCGGTTTTGCTAGGATGAAGATCGGGCGTTGTTGGAAGACAAGGTGTGTTGATGACCAGGGCTGACATTGTGAATTTCGTTGCTATAAACCTTCCTTGGAGCGTCTTCGTTGCTCACAGCAAGAGATTTCTCGCCTCTGTAGCTCAACTCCTGTACAGCTTGGCCACCCTGACCCCTCAAACGCTTGCCTGCAACAAATCGGAGAAGCACCTTCTACGGATTTCATCTTCGGAAATCCGAAACCCTTAAACCGTACACCCTATAAACCTCACTTCGCTTACTGAGCTTGCTGACAAACCTTCCCTCCGTTAGTCAGGTTCCAAGGCAAAGGTTAAAAAGGGGTATGAACAAGACTCTATAAACGGTACTATGAGGGTTCAAAAACGGAGGTTGGGCTCAGGAATTCTGGGCTTATTACTAGCCCCTATAAACCCTAAACCCTGTTTAGGGTTGAGGGTTTGTGGCTTTAGGGGTTTGGTTTAAGGTTTGTACAGGGGCCGGGCTTCGGTTGTTACTGGGATAACTATAATTAGCATGTCCTTACCCCACCAATCCCGAAGCTCTGAAACCCTAACAGGAGAACGAAAGCGCTAAATCCCTAAACCCTAAAACCTCAAAAAAAACCAAACCCCTAAACCCTAAACCCTGAAGCGCTATTTCCCTAAGCCCCAAACCTCAAACCCTAAACCCCAAACACCCGAAACCTGAAGCCCGTAGACAAAGGCGGTCAGGGCGGCTGTGGCCGCCGGTTTGTCGGCAGAGGCCGCAGAAGAGGCTTCGACCCCGAACCTTAAACCCTAAACCCGAAACCCTAAATCCGAACCCTTTCAGGGTTCCTTGATGCGAGTAACTTCGAGCTCTCCTTTAAGGGGTGCCTTTAAGGAGTTCCTTGAAGGGTTTCTTTGAGTTTAGGATAGTTTAGGGCTTGAGGGGTTTGTACAGCTTGAGAGTCTAGGGCTTCAGGGGTTTATAGAGGTTTGAGAGGTGTAAAAGGGCTTGGTTTTAAAGCTGTTGGGCTTTAGGGTTGGAGGGTCATAGGAAATTTTGCGGTTTAGGGATTAGGGCTCTGGAAACCTGTACAGGATCCTTTGAGGGCTCTGTAGATAAAGAGTTTCGGAATTTAGGTTCTTGGGGATTTTTGAGGGGGATCCAATCGGGTTCTACAAGGGGTTTCGGGTTAAGGGATTTACTCCCCAAACCCCAAATCACAAACCGGATTCTGTGCGGGATCTACTGCGGTTCTGAAGTGGCATCTGCTGAGCTTTGGATCCGGACAGCTTCACATCTGCGTGGCTACTTGAGGCTAAGTGTGAAAGGAAAAAAGCACGCAAATTGCTTAGGGTCCTGGTTTCCGTACACTAAGTTGTGTTACTTGAGGCTAGCTGTTGAAAGCATCCCAGCTCCTCGAACATTGATCAGTGCAGGTACTCAGCACAAGATCGAGCAAGCTGAAACTGCAAATACACATTCGATACCTAAATGGCTAAACGTCTCTCAACCCAAGACACGTAGCGCCGAGACCCTAAACCCTTGTAAATCCGACGCACGGCACCCCGAAACGTCCTAAGCCCAAGCATAAGACCCTTGTGTAACTTCTTGTTGTTCCTTGTTTTGGAGTTCTGCTTCTTGTTTTTTTGATGTCGAAACAATATGCTTTTGCTAACCTTCCAAGGAGAGCAGAGCAAGTAAAGCTGAACCAACAACCCCAAAAACTCTGAACACTAACAACCCTAATGCAGGCGCCTTAATAATTGCTTACACTATTTTAGGGGTTCCTTAGTATAATTATCGTATAATGGGCCCCAAGACCCTATTTCTAGGACATTTTCAGGTGGGTAGTTACCGTTATGGGAGCCTTATAGAAGGTCTATATACCTTATAGAAGCCTTATAGAAGCCCTATAGACCCTAGACTCCCCACCTGTAGTTTCCTTTAACTATTCTAATTATTAAGGCCTCTATATTACACCCTAAACAGACGGCCTGTCGCGTGGCGGCTGCCGTGGCCGCCCGAACCGCCGTGGCTTCTGGCCGTGGAGTGGGCAGAGCCGCAGAAGAGGTTGGGGGAAGGGTTCAGCCTTTGAGCCCGAGCCGGAAACCAAGCACTAAGGTAGGGGGCTTAATAATGAGAATAAGGTTTTATGGGTTCCTTATTAGAGTTATAGTATGCTATATGCCCCCAAAAACCTTTTCTAATTATTTAGACCCCTACATTAAATCTTTCCCCATCTGGGGCTCGGTTTCACGTCTTGGGGAAAGGGGGTTGGGTTTCAGCAAGGTTTGCTTTACGAAATTTCTCCCTTGGGTTTTCGTAGGCTTTGGGGCTTATTTTCACGGTTATTGTCTACGTTGTAAGAAATCACCGGGTGTTAGGGTTGGGCTTCTGCAATGATTGTGGGCTTCTATGATCCTGGTTTTAAGGTGTAGACTCTGGGCTTCAAGGTGTCCGTTCCATGTTGTACAGTTTAGGCAAGGGGTTTTGCTTGTTGATTGTGTAGGGCTTGCGACACGGCTCGTACCTCGTACTTATACATTCCAGGCTTTGGGGCATTGGTTCTTTCGATCTCGTGTCTGGGCCCCTAAACCCTAAAACCTCCCAGGAGCGTTGGAGAGTCCTGGGAATATAAAAGCCTAAATAATTAGCAATCGTATTTGTTTTTTGGGTGGGGGGGTCCTTATTATAATAATAGTATAATATGCCCCGAAACCCTATTCTCATTTTATAAGGCCCCTACATCAGAGTTCATCTAACGACTCCTAACAGAGACCCAGGTTCTGGTCCTCGAGGTTAGGGTTTCAATAGAGTCTTTGGCATAGTTCAACATAGACCTTGTATGGTATCACCTAAACCCTAAACCCTAAACCCTAAACCCTAAACCCTAAACCCTAAACCCTAAACTATGCTTTATGTTATGTTTTCATTGGGTTCAGGCACTGGTTCTCTTTGAGGGTGAGGAGGGCGCAGGGTTGGAGGTTTCGAGGTTTAGGGTTTAGGGTTTAGGGGTTTAGGGTTTAGGGTTTGGGGTTTAGGGTTTAGGGTTTATAAACCTTAAACCCTGAACCCTAAACCTTCACCCAGAGCTCGACGTAGGCGAGCCGTGCTGCTGGGAAAGTTGCAAGGAAATCGAAGATGCCACCAGAGAAGGCCGGGCATGTTGCGGGCTTGTGATTCTGGGCTCACGATTGGCGGTCTAGGGTAAACCCTAAAGCCCTAAACCCTAAACCTTGAACCTGCTCTCGCTTTGCTTTTTCTTTGAAAGGGCGCACAGGTAGGGTCTGGGGTTCAATAATTCAGAAAGATCGCCGTTCCACAGGTTTAGGGTTTCGAGTTTCATGATGTGGGGTTCAGGTCGTAATTGTAAAGTTTCAGGCAGTTTCAGCTGAAGGGCACTTGTTGACCACTTCAACTTAATCCAAGCTAGCATTGTTTTAGAAACCCTTGCAGAATATTGGTACGATCTTTCCCGATCTTTGACCCCAACAGTCTTCAAGTAGGAGTCCTCAGAGCCCTAAAGCCTAAACCATCCTACTTAAAGGATCATGGGACTTAGTAAGTAGGGTTATAATTAGGGTAACTATACTTATGACCCCAATTAAGGGACTTATAACCTTACTTACTAAGTCCCATGATCCTCCAAGTAAAGTCTAAACTCTAAACCCTAAACCCTAAACCCTATCCTAGATGGCAGGAAATTTCGAATTTGTTTGAGCAGGTGGCAGAGATGTCAGCGCTGGCCGCGGCCGACGCCCGCCTCGAGCTGGCGGTGGCGTTTCAGGCACCCTGTCTTGGGGTTTAGGGTTTAGGGTTTTAGGGTTTAGGGTTTTATGGTTTAGGGTTTTAGGATTTAGGGTTTAGGGTTTAGGGTTTAGGGTTTTAGGGTTTAGGGTTTAGGTTTCTTGTTGGTACTTGGAGGATCATGGGACTTAGTAAGTAAGGTTATAAGTCCCTTATTTGGGGTTATAAGTATACTTACCCTAATTATAGCCGTACTTACTAAGTTCCATGATCCTTTAAGTAGGGTGTGGAAAGTCAGGGTCATAGGCAGGGCTCTACTTAAAACCCTGTACACGCTTAACCCTAAATTATAAACCCATCTAAACCTCGTTGATCTTGGTATCGTTCCTTTACCGCTGAGAGCATCCCCAAACCCTAAACCCTAAACCCTAAACCCGAAGATGGTCAACCAGAGCCTGGAGCGAGGTAAAAGCAGCGAAAAAAACACAGGGGTTTTAGAGCTTTGGGTTTAGAGTTTAGGGTTTAGGGTTTAGGGGTTTACGGGTTTGGGGGTTTACGGGTTTAGGGTTTAGAGTTTAGGGTGTTCGGCATTCGGCTTGAAGGTTTCCTTCCGAGGGTGAAATAGTTGGAGTTCCGAGCATTCCGCAGAGTTTTGCCTCCGACCAGGCTGGTAAAGCAGTTCGCAGTTCCCAACCATAGCCATACCGGGACCCTATA
The DNA here is from genome assembly GCA_905221635.1 of Symbiodinium sp. CCMP2456. Classification (NCBI taxonomy): domain Eukaryota; class Dinophyceae; order Suessiales; family Symbiodiniaceae; genus Symbiodinium; species Symbiodinium sp. CCMP2456. Next base: position 39,895 of record CAJNDV010017003.1, on the reverse strand, counting down.
AAACCTGTCTTTTTTAAGGATCCTTCTAATAATATCCCAATAATATACTACGTCCTTAGGGTAGGTTTTGTAGGTCCAGGTACTAGTAGCACATCATAGCACTCAATTCGGTCCTCTGCACGGCGAAGTTGGAGATGTCTTTGCTGCGACGGCGAGGGTGAAATTGTGCAAACTCCACTGTTTGTGGTCTTTTACTTAGGGTTTAGGGTTTAGGGTTCAGGGTTTAGGGTTTAGGTCTTATACGTTCGGCAAAGGGATGGGCCCTGAATCCCAAGTTGGTCGGCCAACAAACAGCCAAGCGACTTGGTCAGCTTTCTCTGCCATCCTGAAAGCATCCCTCCCTACCCTCCTTCCCCACCCACCCCTCCCTACCCCTCCTCTGCCCGGCTTGCTGAACTGCGAGCAAAGGGCAGAGAGCTTCGACTGCTCCCTGTGTGCATGACTTGTGCGGATCGCCTGGCCTCGATTAGTCCTGAAACCTTGCAAGCCCCCAAACCCTGACCCTAAACAACACAAGCTTAAACTCCAAGCCCTGAGCCCTTAAAGAACTCCAAACCCCGAAGCACTAAGCTGTACACAGGGGTGGGTGGGGTTTGCCTTGACCTCTTCGGATTTGTAAGGCTCCAACACCGAGAAGAGGGATCTTGTTTCCTGGGTTAGTTATGTATTGTACAAGCCTGATCGATCCTTTATTAATACTATTCCTTGCGGTTCCTTGGCTGATAGTTGCATCATATTTCTAGAAGGCATTTCCAGCCCTGTCTTACACAAGTTCAAAGATATTGAATGAGTGGTTGCAGCGGAGCCATCATTGCCTCCTATGTAGTTGGGTTCATGTTCATGTACTATACAAAAAGGGCCCATATATAATATAGAGACCAAACTACTTGGAATTCCCTTACGTGCGAGCTCAGGTTTTGCACCCGAAACATCCAAGCAGTACGTGATTTTACTATAGCGCTGAGGGTTTACAATTGTGGTTTCTGGGGAGGGCCCCCGTAGAGTGTACGCCAAATTTCGAGAAGTTGGATGGTGGCTCGAGACGGCCAAGATAGACCCGACACATTAAGCTCCGTGACCTCATGCCCTGGACCTACTCCTAACGGTTTAGGGGTTTAGGGTTTAGCGGGCCCCCTTGAGCAGTGAGGACATCAAGATTCAGTTGTTCCAACTTTCTACCAGCTTGCTTCGCCCAGACACCAAGCGAGGTTGCTCCCAGCATACAGTGGACACCAGAAGAGGCAGGGTGCTTGTTGGACTTGGGGCAGAGAGTCTGGGCCCAGGGTTAAACTCAAAGCTCAGCCCTAAACCCTAAACACTAAACCCCTAAACCTAAGCCCTTAAACCCTAACTCTAAACCCCTAAACCCGTAAGCCCTTAAACCCTTAAGCCCTAAACCCCAAACCCCTAAACCCCTAAACCCTAAACCCCTAAACCCCTAAGTCCCTAAACCCCTAAACCCCTGAACCCATAAACCCCTGAACCTCTTAACCCTAAACCCCCAGCTCCAAAGCTTGCACCATGAGTCTGTTAGGGTTGGGGTTTAGGGTTTAGGGTTTAGGGTTTAGGGTTTCGGGTTTAGGGTTTAGGTTTAGGGTTTAGGGCTTAGGGTTCAGGGTTTGGGTTTAGGGTTTAAGGTTTAGGGTTGGGGTCAGACTGCGTTTAAGGTTTCGGGCTGTTACGGTTTGGGGGCTTGGCTTCCGGTTACAATTAGTGGACTGGTCTATTCAACAATCCTAGTCCTAGTCAGGTCATGCAGGGCAGGGTCAAAGTGTTATGAAACTGACGATGCGTGTCTCAAAGCCTTAAAGAATGTTGCCTTTAATCGTGACCGGCTAGCCTTTTGCATGGTGGACCGGGATAATATAGGGGCCTAAACATTTATCTACATGATTTTGGAGGTTCCGTATTCAGATTATAGTATAATGGACCCCAAGACCCTATTCAAATTATTAAGGCCTCTATACTTCCCCTTTTCAACATGAACCGGCGGGCCGGGTGACGTAGTAATGCGACTCCTTGAGAGTCCTGTATTATCATGTATATAAACACAATATGGGCCGTTCTCTAAGTTAGGGTGCCTTCTAGGGTCCATTTTTTGAGGGTGCCGTACTATTCTGGCGACCTAAAATGGGACCCTAATTTGGAGAACTACTCATATAGCACTCCAGAAAGCTATTCTAATGATTCTAATGTTAAGGCCCTTACAATACGCCTCCCCTACACCGAAGATTCGGCTTTTCCCTGATGCTTTCCGAGCACACACGGCTCATACCCTAGCCTCAAAGCCTTAATGCCCGAAAGCTCTACACCCTAAGCCCGACAAGCCCAATAAACCCCTATAAACCCTACAAGCCCTATAATTCCTACGTATAAGCCATATAAGCCCTATGATTCCTATAAGCCCCAATTAGAGGCCCTATGGATCCTTTATTAAGCCATATCAACCCTGAAGCTCTAAACCCTAAACCCTAAACCCTAAACCCTAAACCCTAAACCCAAAACCCAAAACCCAAAACCCTAAACCCTAAACCCTAAACCCTGAACCTCAAGCGCCCACCTACGAGGCAGCCAAGGCAGCGGCACAGGCAGCCCGACAGTCTGGCAAGAAGCCCGAGGATTTAGGGTTTAGGGTTTAGGGTTTAGGGTTTAGGGTTTAGGGTTTAGGGTTTAGAGGATGCTTCATCAATTGCTAATATAGGGGCCTCAACAATTACCTTAAGAACCCAAAACGCACGTTTTTTGTAGGTTCTTATTATAACCGCTAATATGGGATTTATAGGGACCCTAGGTTTTGGGTTCTTAAGGTACCTATACTATTTTGGGGGTTCATCACTATAGTTATAGTATATTGGGCCCGAGGATGCTTCATCAAGGGGTCCTACGGCTGATGATAAAAAAATCTCGCAACCCAATATAATAAGGAACATGCCATCACTCTCAGAGTTTAGGGTCCTGAAGGTAATGCAGGATTTATATCATCAACAGTAGGTCTAGGGTTTAAGGCTAGAGTTGATGTGTTTGTGCGGCGTAGAGTCATTCAGGATATTTCAGGGCTTAGCGTCTAAGGTCTATTATCTCAGGGTGCAGAGTGAGACAGGTTTTCGGACTTTTCTGTCCGAACTTCCCATGACAGGTTGCCGATTGCATTCTTGAAGGAGCATGTTCCTATGGGTAGTTCTCTAAATTAGGGCCCCTTCTTAGGTCCCCAAAATAGTACGGCACCCTTCTAAAAAAGATTCTAAAACGGACCTGTTTTTGCGAAGGTTGGGTCCCCTTCAGGGTTTATAGGGTTTGTTGTGGTCAAGCCGTTCTTGGCGGAGCCGAAAGAAGAGATGGAGTCCCCAGAGACTCCAAAGCTTACGGAATGTATACCTTAAACCATATTAGGGCTACTGTGTTGAAATAAGGTAGATTCCTTAAGTAAAGGGTTTTGATATATACTTCAAATCATATTAGGGCTCCTATTTTGAAATAAGGCAGATTCCTTAATAGAGGGTTTGTTCTGTCTCTGAGTCTCACGAAGAGTTGAGGGGTGCACTCTTGTAGCCTCTACACAGAGAATCGTGACGAAGCCATGCTTTTTGCAACAAGCCTAAATCCTACACCCTAAACCCTAAACCCCAAAGCCGAAACCCCTAAATCCAAAAACCCTACACCCTAAACCCATGGCAGCAGCAGTCCTGAAGCCCCAACAGGAGGCAGCCAAAGAGGCCGCAGCAGCTGCAGGAGCAGCAGCAGCCGAGGTCAGAGATAGTCAGAAGACTCCAGCGCTGAACGAAGAGAGTGGCTTAGGGTTTAGGATTTTGGGCGGAATTAACAGGGACAGTGTGATCTTTCTCAGTGTTTCGTTCTGTTGCCCATGATGTTCCGATTCTTGATTAACTAGATTATTCCTGGAAGACATAGCCGGCACTGCCACTGGCACGAACATTGATTGATAGGTCTTTCTTGCACCTGCTTGTGTAGCTCGGCCTCGATGGCTCGCTAACATGTCTAGTTTTTGGGCAGTACAGCTGTGACGATTTGCTTACACAGGTCATTCGGTGCAGTGCAGCTGTGACGACTTGCGCGCATGGATCTTTCAGTGCAGTGCTATTGTGAAGACTTTTAAACATGTCATTCTGTGCAGTGTGGCTAGGTCCTTCAGTACTGGTTTTGACTCTGGTTAAACATGTCGTTTTGTGCTGTGCCAGGGTAACATTCGCGAGCACTTGTTATCCAGTGCTGGGCGACGGTCTGGTTTGGTTTTGATGATTCACATTAGTGCAGCTGTGACGACATGCATTCTCATGTCTTCCAAGGCGATGAAGCCGTCGCTACTTGCAAACACCTCCACACTAACATCATGTTGTGTAGTGCTGCTTGATTTGCCAGGTCTTTCTGTTCATTGCTGCTCTTGTGGTTTGCCATCACATCTTGTTCTGCACGACTCTTGTGAGCAATGTATGCTGTGTCGCTTTCCGCGGCTTAAACCATGTGTACTGGCGGGAATTCTCCGTGCTGTCCTTACCGTAGACAGGACGGCAGCGCAATTGAAGTTCAACATGCTTCCACAGCCCTGCGCTAAAGAATCCCATGCCAACCCCCCCTAAACCCTAAACCCTAACCCTAAACCCTAAACCCTAAACCCCCTCCACACCGCTGACTGCGTACATGTGATGCCCTTGGATGTCCCGAGCTTAAATGCTCTTGATGCGTCTTCGGCCACTGGCCTTCTGCCTTCGGCCACGTTTAGGGTTTAGGGTTTAGGGTTTAGGGTCCGTCTATCCGGATTTAAGTGTGGCAACTGGCAACGCCCGGCAGGGTGGAGTAACAATAGTTGCTTGACCACACGCGGCTCCCTGCCAAACCTGGTCTCTGCCACTGGCAACGTGAATGTTGCCCATGTGCCACAGTTGTTTGATGAACGCTATCGGGAGCAAGGGGAGGGCGGTGAACAAGGCGACCCCCTTATGCTGGCCTTTTGCTCCTTCGCGCAGCACGAAGCCCTCGTCCAACTCAGCGATGGGGCTCGTCCGCCAGTTCTCTGAACATTTCGATTTGTGATGAGTTATCAGTGCCTTCGGGTTCTGCTTCGGGTTTTAGGCTCTTCGTTTTGCGGTTTTTCCAATGACCCAGATGCTTCGACAGGCTTCTCCAGCTTTGATGATGTGTTGTGCCGCCCACCACCTTGGCCCTCTGATAGGGGTGACTAGGTGGTGGTGGATTCTATTTGCGACAGCGTCCAGGCTGACCCTGGATGGCCAATAACAGATGATAATGTGCACATTGCACATTGAAGGCCCCATTTGCTCGTGTGCTACATCAAACGCTTGGCATCGGCTGGCAATGTCCACGAAAACGCGACGCCACAAAGTTGTCCGAGGAGCATGTTTTTAGGTACCCCATCAAGCACATTTTTTTCGGGCCGGGATTGGGTCCGCTATTACATTTCGTAAAGACTGGTTTCTTCCTAATTTCACTAAGCAATGCCAGCTGTTTTCGGGACAGGCTCCTCTTCATTAGAGATCGATCCTTCCTCCCCGAAGAAGCAAACTTGTTAGGTCGGCCGGCGGACCAACTCTTCAAAGATGCATTTCCCAAGAAGCGAAGCCGCTACAGGCATTCTTGAAAAGTCAGTGGATGCAGAAACCTAGGTTTACCGGGTCTTTTCCACATCTACAGCAGCAGGGCGGGCCTTTTCCCAATCCCTCCTCCGCCTCCTCCAGCTATGACTAGAGCTGGTACTGGTATTCCCATTCGTATTCGTACGGTACTCGCTGGGCTGTTGCTATTGCTACTATTACGACTGCTGCTACTACGGCTGCCACGACAACTACCACGACGCTTTTCTTTACTTTTACCACCATTGCTACCGCTGCTGCTGTCGCTACTGCAACCACTACTACCACCACTACCACCACCACTACTGCGACGACTGCTGCTACTGCTACTATTGCTACTGCTACGACTACGACTACGATTACGACGACGACTACTACTACCATAACTCTTACTCATTAGTATTATAACATTATTACGACTAGCGTTGCTCCTACTACCATTGTTCCTGCAACAACAACTACTCCAACGACAACAACAACTACAACTACTACTGCCATTACGACGACCACTACGACAATCAACTACGACCACTACAACAACTACCACGGGGACAGATACTGCTATTATTGCTATCATTGCGAATAATGCAATTACTGCAACAACTCCTACTACTACTACTACTACTACTACGACTAGGACTAGGACTAGGACTAGGACTACGACTACGACTACGACTACGACTACGACTACGACTACGACTACGACGTCCACCAGTACCGCTACTACTGCGGACTGGCCAGCGTGCGGCGTGGTGCGCTGCGGCCGCGAAACAGGCCTTAAATCAGCGCTGGAAGGCTTTTGCCTCGTTCGCAGCGCTCCGGGCACACGCCTGCTTGTTCCGTGAGCTGCCCATGGCGGAACCCCGCGACTGCGCTGACGACCAAGAGGTGCCGTTGGGAGAGTCGCTGGCGGGCAGCTCGCGACCAGCCCCCAGCCGGATATCGTAGCTGGGTCCCACTTCACCTGACCTTCACCCTGGTTGGCGCGGACGGAAAAGGTGCGAAAAAAAAACATCAACTATTACTGCTTCTTCCTGTTCTTTCGCCACCGTAAGCCGAAGCGTCATGCGTCTGACGCTTTGCACCCCCTGATACCAAGCATGGTTAATTATCGCGCTTCGCAGACGTCTCCGTTTGCCTCTGCCTCTGAGACCCGGCATCTTCGGCCAACATGGGCACGGATGCCGAAGACGGTTAGACCCGACCACGCGCTCGCCTGCACACGCAGCGGCCTAATTGGCACGCCGGCCGAAGCTGGTTGAGCAAGCCTGGCTGGCGGTCTGCCGCGAGGCGGTAGGAGCGGAGGGACACGTTGTCCCCCAGCAGTGGCTGTCGCACACGTCGGCGCCAGGAGTCCCGACGTCAGACCGCCGACGCCTCGACCTAGTGGTGTACGGCGCATCGCCCCAGAGCCTCGCCCTGTGTTGCGATGCCACGCTGGTCAGCCCCATCACCGGAACGAGCACCCCTCACCCACAAGCGACGCGTACTCCAGGCATCGCCTTGCGCATTGCCGAGAGCCGCAAGCGCGCAACCCACCCGGAGTTGCAGCGCGGCGGCGGCCAACGCCTCTTCGTCCTTGCTGTTGAGGTTGGAGGGCGCTGGAACGCCGACTCGCAGGCGCTTGTCCCACAGCTCGTCCGCGTCCGGGCTCTCCGTGCGCCACCTGCCCTCCGAGCTGCTGCCTCCACTGCCTGGACACGCAGGAGGTGGGGCATGCTGTCGACTGCAGTGCAGCACGCCGTTGGCGGCACGGCCCTGGGAGCGCCGCGGCTGGTCTCCAACGGCGCCGCTGCCGGCGAACCTGGCTTGGACCACGTGCTGGCGCTCGCTGAGCCAGCTGGCCCGAGCCGCCTCCCGCTACGCTGAGCGCGGGACGCGCCCGTCCCGATGGGCCGCACGGCAGCTGCCTGCTTCGCCGGATTTTTTTTTTTATGCCCGGCTGCTCCACACCCACTTCGGTGATGGCAACTATGCGATTTCGGCATAGTCAAAGACAACACGACATGCTCGAAAACACTACAACTAGCAGTAATGCCGGAACCTGATTAAGAGACGCTGGCCCTGTAACCCGAGTATATTAGGTGTAAAGATAGGAACCCGGTTTATGGCACAGGGTTTCCTAATCAGGTTCCTATATTATGACGATTGCGGTCGGGATTACAACGACGACGACAACGACTCAATTGCAATTCCTACTGATGAGTTGTTTTTCACATCGTCGTCGTCGTAGACGTCTTTGTTTTCGTGATGGTAGCATTACGTGCTGCAACATGATGTCACGTGCTGCTGCTGCTGCTGCTGCTGCTGCTGCTGCGACACAAGCCCGGGCACGTGTTTGCCACAACGGCCATGACACACCGTCCTGGGCCGCGGTCAGCCGAGGGGTCGATGTGCTCGCTGCTTGAGGACGTGGCGAGGAGCGCGCCGACCCACTCCGCGGTTGGTAGCGGGTTGCAGCCCGAGCTAGTGATCCGTAATGCATATGTGAATTGGATCTTGCAAGATTTGTTTCACATGCTGCTGCTGCTGCTGCTGCTGCTGCTGCTGCTGCTGCTGCTGCTGTCGCAAGCCGGGGCACTTCGCCATCCTTCGCCGCTCGTGCAACCAATCACTTTATTGCCGATGCAGTACGACTTTACCTGGTGCACCTCCGACGCTTGCACCTGTCCTTGCCACTTGCGCCCCGTTTTTGCAGCTGCCGCGGGCCCGTGCAATGCTTGACCGCTCGGCGACCGGTACGCATGTGGCGTGCTGATGCGTACTGGCCACGCGAATCTTCGGGCTCGACCGTGCGGTCGTCCACGCCCGCATGTGTCGTGTCGCGAAGCGAGGGGGTGAGTTGCACGGCATCTGGCACGATAGGATGGGGTCCCAGGGTATTCGGGCTCTTCTTTACCCGTGTCGGAAACACGGTCATACTCAAGTAGTTAATGGCAGTAGGAGTAGGAATAGGAGTAGGAATAGTAATAGTCATAGTAGTAGTAATAGTAGTAGTAGTAGTAGTAGTAGTAGTAGTAATAATAATAGTATTAGTAGTAATGATAATAGTAGTGGTAGTAGTAGTAGTAGTAGTAGTAGTAATCGTAGTAAGTGCTAGTAGTAGTAGTAGTAGTAGTAGTCGTGGTGGTGGTGGTGGTGGCGCGCTAGTAGTAGTGGTGGAAATGAAAGCAGTCGTAGTAGTCGTAGCAATCGAAGTAGTCGTAGTAGTCGTAGTAGTCAAAGTAGTCGTAGTGGTCGTAGTCGTGGTCGTCGTCGTCGTGGTCGTCG
>CAJNDV010017003.1:0-30977 GCA_905221635.1 Symbiodinium sp. CCMP2456 | reverse complement strand
TAGTAGTAGTAGTAAGTAGCTAGTAGATGAGTTGAGGTAATCGTGGTCGTGACCATAGTTCTGTGAGCGCATGTTGTCAGCCCCGCTCACATAAGTCTCACAGCTCCGGGCCCTGCTCGCAGGCCCCACTCACACAGTTCTCACACCCCTGCCCACAGGAAGGCCACAAAATCCTTGTGTTTTACACTGGAATCGAGCCCTGGCCTGTGTAAGCAGGGGCGTGTGAAAATTGCGCGACAGGGGGCGGCCACGCTCCCTCAGCCCCACTCACACACACTTCGCACAGCCCCGCTCACACGCTGGGCCCCGCTCTCGCAGGCCCAAAGCCACCAAATCCGTCTGTTTTACACTAAAATCGGGCCCTGGCCTGTGGCTTGTGAGAATTGTGTCCTATGAACTATGCAACACGGGTGTCCCCCCTTCCATAAACGGATCGCCCGCATCCATGGATCGTGGAGGTCGATGGCGCCGCGCTGAAGGTCGCGGAGCGACGCACTGCACGGCATGTATCCTGAACTCGCGAGCGGCCCGTCGCAGAAGCTTTTGGTCTTGGGCTCCGAGACAGGAGGCCCGCTGGAACACTGCTACGCAGGACCTAGTCCGGCTCCGGGCGCGTCGCGCGCCGCCAGCAGTGCGCACCACCGCGCCGTCCTCTGGCTGGGCAAAGTGTAAAAAAAAAAAAGGCGTTGGTGGGGAGCCTCTTCCGTTGCGGTCCAGCTCGCCGTTGCGGGCACAACCTTGGGCCGCGCGTGGCCGGTTGCTCCACTGCTTGGGCCGAGCGACGGCCCTGCACTGGACCGCGTGCTCGGCCTTGCCTGCAATGATAGGCCCAACCGCTTGCCTCTGCGGCCCCAAACTGGGGCCGCGCGCTGGCGCAGTAGTAAAACCAGCGTAGTAGCAGTGACACTTTCTTGCAGGCGGAAAAGTCCGTGGGAAAAAAATGTGAGCGGGGCTGAGAGCGGGGCCGGGGGTGTGAGCGGGGCCTGGGGGAGCGCCCGCATTCACACAGTGAACTCGCACAGAAAAAAACCTACACAAAACCCACACCAAACTCACACGGCCGCTCAGACTCATAGCTCCACAAACTCCGTTCAGATCATTCCACACCAAAGCAAAAATCGCACCCACCGCTCACATCAATCTCACAGCCCCGAAATCTCTCTCACCAAACACACACATACCTCTGTCACTGCTTTTCTCAGCTAACTTATAGAATTGAAATATATTTTCCTTTTTCATAGGTTCCAAGACTTGCCGCTCATAACCTTTATTGTACTGCCTCTACTCCGACGACCACTAATACGCGTAATTGAGCTACTGCGGTTCTTGCTCTTGCTCTTGCTCCATGGAGCCGATTACGACCAAGAGCACGACCGGTCGCTCACAGAATTCTCACAAGGTCGCTCACAGACGTCGGCCCACTCACAGGTGCCGCCCACAGAATTCTGACAGACCTGCCCCTTGATCACAGGTACCGCTCACAGAGTGCTCAGAGAAAACTCGCACGGAAATCACACATTGAATGTTTCATAATACCTACGAGCAATCTCAGAGCTTGCAACGCACTGCAACTTTCAAAACTAAGGCCGTAGCAGTACTGTAGCAGTAGCAGCACGAAAGGCCGTCAGAGCACAGCTGCCCCAGCTGTGCGCCCCTGCTGCAGTGAGGGGCATGTAACACCAGCACGCACCAGTGCCTGTCTGGGCAGGTGCACCGGACGCGGGAAGCCTGATGCGAAAGGAGGGCACCGCGGAGAGTCCAGAAGGCGAGGTTGGCCGGGCGGCGGGGGCATCCTGCTCTCGCCATAGTAGGCAGCCTGGGACGCAGCACGCCGCCAGCCGCCAGTGTTGTCGAGCTGCGTGCATGTCGCCGTGGACAAGCTCAGGCTTTTCCTCGCAGCCAGGGCTCATGAGCTTTTCGGGTTTCTGGGCATGGTGGGACTGCATCAGCGGAGGGCATCTGTAGACATTCTCAAAAACGTATCCATGTAAGAGCTGAGCAAAAAAAACCAAAAATCTTCTCGGCCTGGGGTCTGGGACTTGGCCTAGAGGGCTATGCTCTGCTTCACGGAAACAAACGCAACAGCGCTATGGCATGGCTTCACCCGACGAGCGGGACGTCTAGGCCTCAGAATTTCGTGGCCCGACGAACGGGAGTATTAGGCAAAGTTGACCAGCTTTGGTAAGTACACAGCATGTCCGGCCGTACCTGACATACGAGACTGCTGGGCCTTGCAGACAAAACAAAACACCCGACGAACGGAACAGTTTTTTAATGCATGGTCTTCCCATTCCAGCTTGTAACATGTGGATCCAACAAGGCCTGGATGGCTTACAGTGGCAGTTTGGCAGTACAGTGGCAAAGACCCCTGCACTGATTGTTGGTCTTCTCGCTCGCCATCGTCTTGGAAAAAGATCGTGCCTGAGTAAAAAGCTCGTCGTCAATAAAAGTAAATGGTATAAATATATGACGCACTTGAGAGTGCCAGTGTTCCACAGCTTCCGAGGACCAATACTATGACCAGTTTGCACTGGAAGGAGATCGCCCCCACCCCCCCCAGAACAACGCCCCTGCGCACAAGTACCGTCAGTGTGGTTGGACTTCGAAGTTCGCTGCTGGACCCAAAAAAGGTGGGATCACTGTAAATGCTGGCCTTCCCTGGTCTCAGGAAAAAGCAGATTTTGGCAAGCATATGCGATCATCCCAAGGTGATAACTTGGAACAAACAAATTCCCGTATGGTCTGTGAGCCATCCGACTTCAGCTTCCGAGGACGAAAGGCGTAGACTCCGGTTGAGCGTTCATTTCACCACTGGTGATTATCCTGGAGCTGGCCCGGTCCGAAATCCGAGGGGAGACAATACTTGCCAAGCGTCTCGTTACTGCTCCTACGCGTGAGGGTTCCCCTCTTCCGCGCGGCTGGAAAGTCTGATCTGCTTGTATTTCATGCGCAAAAAAACGGATGGCACAGAGCTATTTCATGTTTACACTCGGTGAGGTAGCCTCCTAATTTGGCAGACGCCAGGTGCAAGACCCCAGGCGGGTGAAAAACCCGGACAAGGCAAGTCGCTTGTAACTCTTTGGATTAGGTCTCTGACTGGCGGTCTGCTGCGCTATCATGCATGCCTAGGGTTAACATGTATGAATCCGCTTTTGTATTTTGGAGCGGTTTTGTTTAGGTTGTCCTTGCTCACGGGAAAGCATGGAACTGAGCAAAGCCCACACGTTCCGTGAGTGATACGCTTACAGCTCTGTTTTGTGAACAGAGGGCGGCTTCCTCGGGCCGGCACGGACGGGGGGCAGTTTTGCGCAAGGTTTGAGGCTACGGACCGCCGTGTGAAGCAAGTCTAGCTAAGCTTTTGGCAAACATCTGCGATGGCCAGCCATGGGCCGTTTTCAGCTGCTAGCTTAGCTTGCGTCGTTCTTGGGCCCAGCTTGGTCCGTTTGGTTTCTAGCTTGCAACACTTGCTCCATAGCTGGCCGCAGCTGGCCATTCAAGCACTATAGCCCGATGCCCTCCAAGGTGCGGGACCACCCGCGAGCGTCCGAATGAAAATGAATGTTTGCCCGGTTCTCAAGCGCCTCGAGCGATAGTGATAGGGTCGGATGCGACGGCCACGAGTCCGGACCAGCACGAAATCTGGAAGGGGCGGGACAGCGTCGGCCCAGTGTCGTGCAAGCAGGCGCAGGAGGTGCACTGTCTCAGTGCCGAAATGCCGACAACGACGATGTGGCATCGCCGGGCGCAGCCGAGCTCGGGGCTTGGGGTTGGTTTGATGTCGCTCGCGGCGTGCTGCACCAGTGATAGCGCAGCCGCGCTCGACTGAGCAGCGCAGAGCTGCGACACCACGTTTGTCGCATTTTGTCGCACTCACGCGGAAAGGCAGCACCGCTGGCCATGCCACGTATCACGGACGCAATCCCAAACCTACTACGTTCGGTTATGTGCCTGTGGTGGGGCTGCATCTCTCCACGCGCCTGCCTCGCTGGATGTGCCCTGGCGCCACCTGTCCGCCTGGGTGACATCTTTGTCGACTCACCTTCGCAGCCTCGGCTCGCCAGCCGCATGGTGTGAGCGCACTGTGCCTCGACCGTTGGCCGTCCTGTAGACGGTCGCCTCAAATCTTGGCCTAAGGCTTGTGCACAGGGCCCGCTGTTTCGGACGTCCGTACTTAAACGCTTCCGTGGGGAAAAATCGTTCAGTCTTCTGATAATGGGTTCTTGTTTCGAGCGGCGCAGGTGAAAAACTGTAACCATATTCTCGAATTCAGAGCACAAATAGGTGGCTCATTGAACAGGCACTGGTTCAAGGAGGTGGACGAGTGAATTTCATATCATTTCTCATGGGCACATAAAGAGTTTTGGGCACCGGGGTGAGACCGGACACAAGACCAATAGTAGACCAATCATGACGTAACGAACAGGGTGGCTGACATGAATTTATGCATGCGATGAACGCTGGCCCAGTCAGCGCAATAGCCTGTATGTAATGACGTCGTCCCCTCAGCTTGCGGACGGGCTCGTGGGAAGTGCCGCGTGTCAGCAACGTTTATGTCGCTGAGGCGACTCAGGATATGAGTTCGGCAGGCGAGGGAGAAGGTGATGACCCTGACTGGTCCGAGGCGGCAGCAACTACAAGTATGGCCTGGTCAGAATGCAGATGGAGATTCGATTGCTGCTTGATGTATGTACAGGGCACCGTTACCCCAAGATTGGAAGAGAACGCGCTGGCCGAAGACAACGGCGGCGATGTGCTGAGCCTGACTTGCTTTCATTCGGTGTGTGAAGGTTGTTTCCTCGGTCTAACACCAGGCAATGATGTCGCCAGCGGGATGCCACTGGAGGAGCCAGTGCCATAGTCAGAATGACGCGGGTTAGTCTTTCAGATCATCAGCAAACAAGCTGGCTGACCCGATCTGTTTCTTTCAGGTTGCTTGCTCAACTCGGCGCGTCCAGGGCTCAGATACACTAGAGATGTGCAGGAGACTGGCAATTTACTCATTGCATTTGCTTCAAGGTGGGGTTCAGCCATGGCAGCTGCCTTAGCCAACTTGTTCGGCCCCTCATGTTACGATTGAAGATGTTCGTGCAGCGTTGAATTTAAATTTCGTGTTTCCAGAACAGTGTGGAGAGAGTGGCGATGCAATCGGTTGCCGGCGTTTGCCCAGATGTTCTCGTCCGGCGAAGCATCCTAAACCTCGGATTCAGCAAATCTGGCTGGTGCGAGGCGAGATGAGGCGAAGTTGAAATGCAGTATTCACCGTTCCGAGGAGGAGAACATGCAGCAGAACATGTGGGAAAGTGCTTTGGAAGCCGAAAAGGTGGAGCAGCAACTTCAGGACAGTCGATTGAACAATCCCCCAAACATTCGATTCGCTGTGACAGCGCGCAAGCGCCAGGAACGGCCTGTGCCTCCAGATATGTTCTTTGCCGGAGCCTCATTTCAGAAGCAGTGAACACAGCAGGCAGGGTCACAACTCAGGAGGTATCGACTCCACACGAGTCTGTACCAATCCTCGATTTGGGAGAGCACGAGGCCAGCCTTGTGTGCACGAAAATCGGCTGGAAGCAAGATTCTCATGCACAAGTCTCGAGACTTGCTGACTGCTGACGTTGTGGCTCTTGGGCACAGATGCTGTTGAGGGTATTGGCCGCACCTCAAGCTGCATTGTCCACCTATGGACTGACAGCCTTCTAGACACACTCATACTGGATAAGGGCATTTCCTTCCGCAGCCTTGTCATCCAGCCATGACCGATGCGACAGGGTTGGCACCTGTGCTTCTTGCATGTGCAGTGAATGACACTGAAGATCAGCTTGTGCAGAACGCAGAGCCCCGAGGTGGCATTGTGTCGTCACTGAACACTTCGTTGCCGGACACTCATTTCCTGCCCCCAGAGTTGCCATTTGGAGTGGGCGATTGGGCTTTTGCATGCCGAACGAAGTGCCGAAGTTGTTTCTGTGCAGGCAGGCCAAGGGGCCCGTCAACATGTTGAGTTCCGAGCACAGACCTGCACTTACAGCAGCCGCTTAAAGCTTGGGATCGAAGCAAGCAGGCTTACTCCACAGTTTTTCGTTTTCGATCTGGCGGCACGCAGAGCTGTTTTTGCTGAAAACCGCCACCGCTGCAGTTTTTCTTGCCCAAAGATGCGGCCGAGGTCAAGCACCAATGGAGCACCACCTCAAAGTCTGGTCTTTCGCTTCTCCCAGGCACGAGACAACTCAGACTGACGTAAGGTCGGCTCGCACTATTGCAGGTGGACCGGCTGCTTGGCCAGCTTGGGCAGATGAGCGAGCTTCGAGCCGCCGGGTTAGAGCCATGCCTCAGAAGCTTCGATCGCGGGCCACTCGCTTCTGAGGATGTGACGCTGCCCCGTCTTCCGCCAAAGGCCAGTGGGTGCATGTTTGCCGCGCGAGCTGTCGATCAAGACAGTACAGGTCACGATTCGGTCCACTTGGGCTGGCCGTTTTGATGCGACCTTTTTGCAGGCCGCACTGCGTTTGCATGTTCAGCTTAAAAATTGCCAGTTGCAAAGCCACGACAAGCTTGCGTCAGGAACGGCAGAGTCTTTTGACGAGTTTTTTCGAAGAGCTGTGCACCATTCTGAACGGAAAATACTCAGCAGCTCGGAGCTTGGTTTGCATACGATGGGGAAATGCTGAGATCTGGGAAGATCTTGGCTCCTAAGATCGGAAACGTTTTGGACCTCTGCGAACCTTTGGGGGAGCCTTCGGCCGAGAGAAAACTTCGCCGATTCTCCGGCAGCGCTCCGGCAGTGCTGATTCGTTGTTCCGTCCAGGTTTGTGGCCAGCGCGGTTTGTGCCCAAGGATTCTTCGGTGAAGCATTTATACAAGTTTCTATAGTTTTCCCGAACCGACGCAAGGCAAGAGCAGGGTCCACAGAGGAGCTGGCGACAGCTTCGGCCTCACGTTCCTCTTGCAGTACCGTCGTTTTGGTGTTGTTTTTTGCCATTACGTACCGGCGCAGCTTCCCTCGCGAAGGTCGCAGCAGTGGAGGCCAGTTGTTCATCCGTTCACAGCTTATGCTGCGCGCTGCAACTGGAACTGTGGGTACAGCCATAAAAGCCAAGAGTTTCCGACGTTGCATTGCAGGCCGCCATCCGCAGGGAAGAAGACCGTCAGATAATTGCATCGCAGGATGCAGAATATGAGGCCACTGGTTCACCGGCGGTCGAGTTTTCCAAGCTTCCAGCCGCTACCTCGCGAGGAAAGCTTGCGACAGGATGAGCTTCGTCGAATAGCGCAAGCCGAGAAGGCCGCCTAAACCGTAGCACATCAACGGACGAGAAGCAAAAAAAACGAATCGGTTTCGACTTTGCACGCCTGCAAGCGCCTTTCGGTACTTTTGTCCACCCCCAGAAACACAACACCGCCCAAAACCTTGAAACTGTGTTAAACCTGCGCCCCCCTTAAACCGGCGACTTGAAAAATCCCTGATGTTCTGAACCCGCAAAGCCGTACTCCCTCACCTTTACTAACCTTGAGGCTTGGACCCCGGAGCTCTAATTTCCCGTAACCCTCAAACTTGAAACATTTCAATACTGTAAATCAGATAGATATGTTGATGCGCAAGGATATGTAAGCGACCCGAAAAATGCAAGTGAATCCACACCGCACAATGGCAGGCCGAAAAAGAGAGACTTGTGGCAGAGGAAGAGGCCACGGCACTCCTTCAGTCAGTTGGCGGCGATGAGTGCGAAAAGAGCAGGCCAGACAGCAAAAAGCTGCTGAGGAAGAGGTTGCGAGATTGCTGCGCAGAGACCCAATCGAAATTCCTGCTAGTATTCCTGCTTGCCTGACGAGAGGCGGCCGCTCTTGTGGAGGAACAAAGGCTTCGGCGAGAGACATTCGACAGGCAGCACCCGCTGCCGGAAGTGCGGCGCTTGGAAGTCCGCTCTCTGTTGGAGTTTTTTTAAAGATGCTGGGCCCTTAGAAGCCTTCGAAGCCTTTGTCGCCGCCTCTGTGCTTCAGGCCGGGAAGCCACAGGCCGCTCGCCAAGACAAAGTGCCCGACGTCTCTTCCGAGTCTCCGCCCTGATCCAAGGCGACCGTGCGATTTCGCGCAGCCAGTGGAGCTACGATCCAGCGTACTTTTGCTGAAGACACACAGGCAAAGTGCTGCGACATGCTGCGCTTATGGCGCGACTGTCTGCGTTCGGCAGACTTGAAGGTTTCCGCCTTGTTCGAGTTTGCTGCAGTGGCAGACTGGGACGGTCCAGCCTTGGGCCGGCCGTTTGATCTCAGGATTTCTGTATGAAAAAAGAATGTATTCTGTCCGAAGCCGATGCCGGCCGCTTGCAAGGACTTCTTTCCCGGTAACGAACCTGCAGGGGAAGGAATCGCAGACGCTCAGGCACAACGTACAAGACCATCTGCAGACACAGCAACGAGCTTGGACGGCAAGCGTATCATCAGGGAAGCTGGACTTTGTCCTTCAACGATGCTTCTCGTTGCGGAGCATGCCGTGGGCTTACCCACAGTGTCGCTCCTGTGGAAGTGGCTCGCCACTGGCATGCCGTGATGGTGGACCCAGGACGACTGACGCCTGCACGATCGGATGGGCCCCGGGCCTCCTCAGTTCGATGTTCCGGTATACAATGAGCACGCAGGTATATTATGTAGCGGACAACAGCATTTCAGTTGAGGAAATAGGTTGCAACGACGTGGATTCGAAAAATGTTTCACCTTCAGTTTGACCAAGCACCTAGTGCGATGTTTTGGTTGCGCAGAAGGCTTGAATCAAAAAGTCAGAGAGGGAGAGAGAGAGAGAGAGAGAGTGTATACTGGAGCCGCCCAGAACCCCAAGAGCTGTGCATAAAGAATATGCTGCGAACGGGGGAACGGAACCGGTGTGAGCCTGATGAGGCCGAGGGGTTATAGTTTCCTAGGTAGGGGGTTCTCTGCTCGGAGCCCGGTGCTCTCATCAGGTGTAGCAGTCTTACTGAGACCAAACAGACAGTGCGCGCTCACGCGCAGAGTGCGGTGCTTTGCCGTGCTCTTGACTGTGTGGAAGAAGAGAGAGAGAGAGAGAGACACCCCTAGCCCTGGCGAAAGAAAGAAAGAGGGACCGAGGGACCGACGCAGCGAGAGAGAGTTTGCGGGCTTCTGCGTTGTGCAATCCTTTGCGAGTGCCACCACCACCAGCCCAGTCGGTTGGGAAATCGCCTGTCAAACGCTTGGTATCTGGAGGAGGCCTCAGCTGGTGAGGTGCCCTTGGAGCCGGCCCCTGGCAGCCTCGAAGAAGTCAATTCGTTCTTGTCCCGAATGGCAGCAGAGGCCATGTTCCGGGCCTTGTCCGCGTAGAGAGAGTCCTCTGGCTATTCTGCCAGGCACGGGCAGCCCTGCAAGAGGAACGGGACAAACTGCTCAGCCAGAACTAGTTCGCCAATTGGGAGGGTGCTTCTGAGTCTTTGCTCTTGAGACCCAGGCCGCGATGGCGAACAGCAGGTCCAGAACGCCCCAGCCTTGAAGAGCGGTGGCAGGCCCTATACGCAAGAGACGGAATGTCTCCCAGGCGCAAAACGATCCGGTTGAGAGGAGCGCCGAGGCGAAGCTGATCCGCTGTCGGCCTTCTAGCGACCACGTTCAACTTTCTGCATGACTTACTCATCGCGGAGATAGGCACCCACCCTGGCTCTGGATTCAGATCATGCAGGCCAAAGCACAGGCACAGCCCGTGGAACTTCGCGACCAACCCGGTGCTGGTCCTGTCAGGCAGTGCCCATCGGGAGATCATGCCTGCTGCGCCTCCAGCCGACAGCAGTCTGGCTATGCCCGATGCTGCCGAGGCAGTTACAGTAGGGCAACGTGGTCTATGATTGGGGCATGATGTCGCACCTGCCACAGTGCCGTGCCCGCGCTACGCTTTTGGCAAGGCTCTTCAGTGCATCGAAGAGGAGCGGATGGCATGCCTCAGCCTTAAGACTGCAGCGGCAATACGCGTCGATGCTGACAGCGGCACAAATACAGGCTTCGGGGCATTTTTTGAATGCAGGTCTCGAAGAACTAGAGCGGGAACACGAGGAGCGGGTTTTCTGAAATCGTGCATTGCTTGCAGCACCAAGCCTAAAGCCTGAAAGGCCTTTGTGGAGCACATGCAGCAGGAAGAAGAAGACATCCGTCGAGAGGAGGCGCCCTGTACAGGCATGCAGGCACCCAGTACACTTAGCGGAAGTGAATCCTGAAGTGTGGCTCTTGATGCTACTATTGTATGGAAAACATGGCTTTGCATGTTGTTGGACTCTTACTTGTGTTTCTCGTCTTCCTTTGCATCCGATCAGATGCCTCATGAGCTATGCAGCATTATGCTGCATGTCTTGGCTTCACGAGCTATTCAGCATTATGCTGCATGTCTAGGCTTCGAGCGACCTTTGCATGCCCGGGCTGGAATAACTTCTTCTGCTTGATTTGCATGGGCTTGGCGTCCAAAGGCTGTGCAAATTTGAATACAACGGCCTCCCTATAACAGTTGGGTACTGGCTTTCCTATCACTAGACCCCCCAGAACGGCACAACACTTTTCGGGTGCTGGAGTTTGATCGTTGGGGGACAGCCAGACACATTTCCCAACACAGCCACCAACTCCAAACCCAGCCTTTGCCGAACCCCACCCAGCCCGGCCCAGCCCGCCCCCGAAGCCCCCCACCCTCCCACCGCCCAGTGCTGCAGAGTAGAGATCCTATGTCCCAAGCGCAGCCGATGTCGATTCGCACTCTTTCCACTGAAATCACTTGAAGCACCTGGATAAATCTACGGCCCCTTTAAAACCGGAAGACTGCTGCAGGCTTTTGCAGGTGTTTCCGTCCTGTCCCCAGACGGTTCCAATCGCTACTTGACCTGCATCTCGCTGACGATATATTCTTGGCGAAGCTCCAACGCGAACCATCATTTCTACTCGACGAGCTTGGGCGTTTTTGTGCCACAGTTGGTCTGAGGGAGAACGCATCAAAGACAAGGTCCGCACACCAAAAGCACAGCCAGCAAGCAAAACACACATCGCAGCCCAGCGTCTGGGTGGGTGCACTGTCTCTTAACATCTGTGGCTGGGCCGTTTGCTTTCATCGGCTTGTTCCGGCGCCGCAACTGATGTGGACTCTCACGTGTTTCGTGCCACATTTCAGGCGAGATCGGAATTCTGAATTCAGCATTTCACAGGCAAGTCGTGCACACAGTACGGGCTGGTCTTGTCGGGATCGTGCGATGGCAGAGAGCTCTTAAGGATGTTCTGGTGTAGTGCACCACGCATGATTTCCCAGGGTTGCTTTACAGCATGGCTGTGGGAGGTGCGTGTGCAGGAGGAGGTGCGGATGCATCGGGAGGCCGCTCCTGACGTTACCTATGTTGCCTCGTAGAATCAAGCTTGGGGTATCCGTACACCTTGAAATCATCCAATTATGAATGCCATCACCAGAAGCTGCCTCTGGTCTGCTGCAGGGGTACATAGTGCAAGAGCTTTCGTTCACGCTTGGCCCGAGAGCAGCACCCCCAAGCCTCATGTCATGCATTGTCATGCATCCAGCCAAGTCTTCAACTCTGGTAAGGGAAAAGAGGTGCGGATCTATCGGTGACTTATCAGAGCACGCAAACGAGCTCACGTAGCGCAAAGTGCACAGCCCGTGGAAAGATGCGAGTGAGTTGGCCCGGCCCTAAGTATTCAGCGCGTTGTTGTGAATCTGTTGTGAGGGGGGTTTGCGTTCCTGTATCACACTGGACAGGTCGGGCGCAACGATTATCTTGCTGATCCATGCTGCATGTGGAGGCTGTTGAAAGCCTCAATCGCTTTGCAGCACTTAGCGCGTAAACCCGCCTTGTACCGTACCCAAACTGCAGACATGCCAGCGGAGAAGATGAAAGCGCTGGGAGGCAAGGAGCGAGCAGAGGCTGGGACTGGGGACTTACTTCTTTGCAGAGGGCCAAATGTCTGTCATGCAAATCTGCACCCCAAAGCACTTGTCGCCGAGCAAGATGCTCAAAGCTCAACGCCTTCAGCCCCGCCGCGCCATAGACTACAGCAGAACTGTGTACTATACTCGTAGTTCGAGCGGCCATGGCAGTGTGGAATCGCCATCTCGCTGGACGTACCTGTACGTGTTTGCTTGTCGCTTTGTGGTTATTTCCGTCACGAAGAGCTGCCGGGGGAACTGCCGTGTTCACCAATGTCCGGGCTTCCCAAGCGGCTCCGGCTCTGCAGCGGAGGGCATCTAGCGACGATTTGGAGGAGCGCAGGGCCAAGTGTCCATTGAGCCAAGAGCAGCTGGAAAGTGATCATGGAGAGAAGTGGGGAGATGTGAGGGATATTCTCGTGGGGCTAAGGGCAGCAAGCCCTGAAGCCATCATGCGGGTTCCTTTGGATACCAAGAATCTACTGTAGTTCCATTCTGTCCCTTTTTGCACTGTTTTACCGTGGGTTTTCGGGAACGTTTCGCAATCGCACGGAAAGCCGAATGGTCAGTGCTGTCCATTTGAGGCTCGTTTCACGGCTCTCCGTTTTCAAGACGCGCAGTTCCTCGCCGCCACCGAGAAGGATGACAATCAGTCAATCAGAGACCGTGCAAAGCAGTGGTCACTACTCCTGGGCTTGGAAGAGATGGGCATGTTCCTTGGCTCGGCGATCGCTTTCCGCGAAAGCTTTTAGAATGCCCCGCTGCCATCATTTGCATGCAGCGCAGCTATGCCAGCATGAACAAGTAGGTCGACCGTCCCGGGATGTTTCGGGCGTGGAGACCACCAAAATGGGATTACTGTTTGGAAGGTTGAGCAAGGCCGTAGCAATGCCGCCGAGACCTTGTCCCCCGACGTAAATAGCGAAGACATGTACAGAGATGAGTAGATCTGGAAGGTTTGTGGCACTAGGACGGTGGTGACAAGAACACAGGTGTACCCTAGCACTATACTCCACAGCACCGGCAGTCACCTCAGAACAAGTTGTTGCCAACATGAACCATACGATCTTCAACGCCTTCCGGAGTCCCGGAGCATACCGTCGTGCAGACAATGTCTCTTGCAGACAAGCTTGTTTTGCATATTGCATACCTGCGGACAATGCACATTCTCGAGCCTTTAGTGGCAAGGTTCGACAAGATGATGAATCTCAACAGCGATGCTTTCAATTTGAGGGAGCCTGCTGGCTTCGAAGTCCTATCAGCTGACGGCGAGTGGGTCGAATTCAAAATCGTTTGCCCCGTGGCATGTATAGCTATTCTTTGTTTTCAAGTGTTCTTCAAGCTTCACCTTTGATTCTGGCCGGGTCTGAGGGCTGAGGCCGTCGAGGTCTCAAATCTCCTTTGCTGTAGTAACTAGGTTTTAGGCGCTGCTCGCTTGTGTTGTACGTCAGGTTCTTCCAAGACATTGACGGAAAAGAGCCGCTTCGTCAAAGACCGAAAGTATGGCTGGGTTTATGGCGGTGAGACGGAGTACAGCGAATGGTCATAACTGAGGAATTGTCGTAAAAGAGCCTGAATAGTTTGGGTGCTCGGTTGCGCGGCGAGTGCGATGAGGAACAGAGCTGAATAGATGTATCAATCGCCGCAGCTCAAGCCGGACAGGCGAAAGAAGCAATTGGATAATTAGTTGCCTCGGCATACCGAGACATCGCTTGATAGTCCCACAGGGACTGTCCTTTACTTGAAGTCTAGCTCCGGTGATGGTGAAGGCACACCTGGGCAAACACTAGCTGTCTGCCCCGCCCACTTCGAGCTGCAAGAAAAGAGTCGTCACATCAACACTTCTCTGGCCAGCACAGGGCCACCACTGACCATGCGCAGGAAGCGCGGATCCGTGCCAAGAAACAGCAGGAAGAAAGCAGGGATCGTGCGATGAAAAGACGTCGGCATCCAAGCTGAGTTCTCTCTGCCGAGCATCCTTCACGAACCCCCAAGCCACCCCAGGAGAAGAGATGGAGCAGAAGCAAAGGCAAGCCAGAGAGAGAGGAAGGCCAGCATGCCGCCTGCAGGGCCTGCACTGCTTGACCATCGGCTGGGCACTCCAGAGCTCTGTCAACTAACACGGCAGAGCTGTAGATTGGGCCTTGTACTGCGCAGCTGGCATGTTTCATGAGCGTTCCGCAGGACGGAAGCGCAGGCTGGAAGAGCATAGAGATGATAAACATTGCGATAGTTGCACTGCCAGTTTGGCTTTCGTGGAATGCATACGTCAATCGCGAGGTGGGAGATTTTGTCAAGCATTGCGAGGCCGCCTGGTCCACATGAGCATAGCTGGTGATTTTTGCGGGATTGTCACCCAGTTCCGGCCAGGCACAGAAGAACATTGCCATGGTGTCCTGGCAGAAGACGTTTTCTGAGTTGCTTGGCTAAAGTCGGATGGCGGTGGAGACCGTCTCAGTGTTGCCGCCTTGCGCTTAGCTAGGCTGTCAGACCAGATGACGGCTGAGGACAAGAAGCAAGAGGCACATCGACAGACAAGCATGACAGCATCAGAGATATTACATGTCCGGAAGCAGGGGTAAGCACATGTAAGCACATATTGAGCACGTTTCTTGATGTTCATTGTGCGGACCGGTTCCCGATCGTTTTGAGGTTGAACCATGCCGTGGCAGTGGATAAGTGAGTTGCTGTGATATCGATCGAGGTTCTGTTGGGAGCACAAGGCCAGATGGCTCTTCAGAAGCTGTTTCGGCCCCCTACTCTGTGCGATGCCGAGAATCTGCTAGCTAGATAGCTTTACCATCTAGGAATGCGTGCAGCTTCTGCAAAAACAGGCACACCATGGGATACGTGAGGCGTGGTTACGGATCGTTCACTGCCATGTCTAGGACCGTTTGTCTCCTCCTTTGCCGCTGTGTGCACGCTGAATGTGCCAGGGCCGGCCACGTGCCCAAAGAAATTCGACAGCTCTTGCTAAGTCATTTGAACAAACATCGGAGCAGGCCGGCACTTTCCAGTACATTGCCTCTTGTACTCATTCTGGGCGGAGGTCATTCGTTGAGGCTTTCAACCCACTCCTTGGCAATCAGCGGAAAGCGAGCTTCGTCTGATCTATCTTCTAGCGTCGCAGCTTCTCATTGACACGCCCGTGTGCATGTGCTCGAGGAAGGCACTGCCGCTGCTTCCCGAGTGGGCGAAAAAGGCGGGGCATCATCTCCGCCGAATCTAGCTTCTCGGAGTTTCATGGCCAGGGCGGCTTCATCGACAACCTTCTGCGTCCTATTGTGGAAAAAGCCTCAGGCAGAAAAATGGCCGGGAACTTATCAACCTGATTTGGATAAAAGACTTTGTGCTAACACCTTCAGTTTGCATAGCAGGAAATGGCAGGCAGTCAAAGCATCACAGCACCAGCACTGCGTGAGCATGTAGCACAGGTTTGCCTTTGGCCTTTGTGTTACATAAGCTTTGTATGGTGCCATGGGCACTGCTCACTTGACAGACACCCTCCCTATGATTCTATATCAGGCGTCAGCTCGCATGTCGGGGGTCAACCGCAGAAGCTACCATTCAGGGCTAGGTCTGTGCACAAGCGACAAGCGTGGGGCATTTATGGTGTCAGGGTGGTGAGTCTCGCTGGGAATCTTGATATTGTCGACCGTCGCCGGAGCTGCAAGGCGTCCGAGATGTTCACGTAATTTGCACACCATTGTAGAGCCGTTCACTTCGAAGCCGTGAAGTGTCGTTTCCACAATTTCCGGTCAGTCCAGCAGGCAGACGCCAGCATGAATGGGACGACCCATGTGGCTTACCGAAAGCAAGCACCCTAAACACAGCTACTGTACCAAGAGCACAGGTCTTGGCAGTGGGGGGGTCTTAGGCCCGGCTCTCTTGGGTACTTGTAACATGACTGCTCCACACGGGCTGCCTATTGCGAGCAATCCCGCGCCAACAAAGCAGGAGGATGTTGGACCAAGACCAGTTTCGCATCGGGACAAGTGTGGAAAGCTTCCGCATGAGATTGCAAACATGACCCACATCGTCAACGCAAATGGCATTTCCGTCTCGATTTCTGGAACGTTGGCGGAAGGATACAACAATGGTTTCCAGTTACTGGACCAGAAATGGTCGTCTAAGACGCTGCAGTGCAATGCAGTGCGCAAGCTGGGAGTCTAGTGTTGTGTTCCGGCGTGCTGAGAGAAGGGGCTTGGCTTTTCAATCGGGGTGCTGTGTCTGTTTGCCTCGGATCATGTGAAAGGTTTGCAGTAATCAGCAACGTTGCCAAGGAGCTTGTCAGAGTCGGTGCCAGCCTGCGAATCTACGAGGCGATGAGGTTGTGAGTAAGGAAGCAGCGCCACACTTTCCTGCACCATCCAGGAGGGTGCTTCTCTCATGCAGCATGTGGACAGCAGGAGCCCGAGGGACGTACTCCTTCTTGAAGAGAGCAGAAACAAGCAGGACATCGGTAGAATGTTTCATGCAAAGCCACATCTACTCGGCAGTCATATTCAGCGGAATGCGCTTGTTGGTATGCTTGAATTCACATATACGGTGTGAGCAAGGTCCAGAAACTCCGATCACAGTGGCCATGCCTTTGGAGGCTAACGGAGCAGGCCCTGACAGGGTGCCTTAACCTAAACCCTGTGGTGCCGAAACCGGGCACTGCTTCAAGTTGCTCACAGCCGATCGTGCTTTTTGCAGGATCTAGCTGGCACTTGCAGATCGGGGACCCGCAGGGCCATAAGCACCGTCCAATGCCTCTTCAGCCAGGTTCGGGCACGAGAAGCTGCGTGAATGTTCAAGTGCACCAGTTTTGGGCCTCTGTCCTCAGGTCAGCTTCTGATCTACGCGCCTCGAATGCACACATTATCCGCGATTCTTTACTGTGGCCTTCACGGGAGTTTCCCTGCTCTCTGGGTTCTCAGGAAGGAGCCAGGCTGGCACATGGAAGGAGCTTTCCTCTTGACAGAAAGCGCCGAGTAGCTAGATTTGCTGAGTAGAAAGAAGCGACATTGCAACACGCAGGGCCGGTCAACTGCCACATGGCGACTTGACGATGGCATTTGCATACTATCGCCCCAAGGCTAATTACGACTCCGGATCGCAACTGGTGCTTGACATGTCTCAGTGTTTGCTGTTGGACCTTCGTTGAAGAAGCAAGCCTGAACTCAGGAGGCCAAGCGCATTCAGCGAACGCTGGATCAGCTGCTGGCATCTCACAATGCTGCACAACGAGGTTGGACGGCAATGGATCAGGAAGGACAGACAAGAGAAACGATTCTGGAGGCCCGTCGAAACCACCACCACCGAAGCCGCGAAAAAAGAATGAAGAATTTCGACACTGGCTCAGAGTTCGAAGGGTCACATTGGTGTGAGGGTGCCAGTGCTGTGTCGCTCAGTGCCTAAGGGAGTGCTTTCTCAGGATTTCATGTAGGGTGTCGTCTCCTGCTTGCATTTCTGAGGCAAAATGGACGAGCTGTAGTGAGATGCCTGTCCTTTTTGCATAGGCTTGTGCAGACTTCTGGAGTCATGCAGAATTGCAGGCTGCCAGTCTGCCAGAGTGCTCAAAGACTTGTAATCGTTAATGGTTCATTGAATCAGACAGAGGTTGACTACAGTACAGTCGTTTCATCGTGCGGATTGAATCTCTTGGCAGACCTTGTTGGTGAGTCCGCCCCAGGAGCTTTTTTGCCGAGAGTTGCGAGCTTAGCCACTCAGTCATGTCATGTCCGACATGCTCGGGGGCTGTTGCCAAGGTTCTACCGAGAAGAGGGTTCCGCCCAGCGACGAGAACGTCGCAACATGCACACTGAAGACAAACATAGCCGCCGGAACCCGAGGTTGTCATACCATCAGAACGCGATTCCTTCCTTCTCACTGCCTTCAACTGTTTTCTAGACCATTTGCGCGATGAAGAGCGCAAGATGCTGGAGGATGCAGCACACCTAGACAACAGGGCACATAGGTGCCACATGGGTGTTCTCAGTGCAATCAGTATGGTTACAGCTTGGGACACCTGGCGCCAGTCTCGCTGCTGAGGCAGAGCGGGGAAAAGAGGCCGCAGAGCGGCAAAGGTTCGCAGCAGAAGAAGCTCTCGCAGCAGCGGTACGAAGGAGTTCTGGGTTTGGGTGGTATGCAAAATACTCGGACCAGCTTGGAAATTTTTCTGTTTGTGCGATTCTCGGCAGAAGTAAGTTCATGCTTCGCAGCAAATTTCGTTTCGTCTCAAGCCAGCAGTCACATCATCAACAGTTGCAGCATTTTTGCTATCGTTCACCGATTTGTACTGAGTTTACAGGGCTGACTGAATGCTGTTTTTAGGCGGGGAGGGGGGGGGGCAGGGCGGCCCCTTTAATGGCGTCCTGGCGCTGCTGCAAAACTTCCCTGCGGAGCAACTTGCAAGCTGTGTTTATTTCTCGGCGATTCATGGCTGCTCGCTTCTGTCCCTTGCTGGAGACACTTGGTTTACCTGGCCGATCGGTTGAAAACTTCGTCAAATCGCGTGACGTTTGCATTAGGGATGCAAGTCCTTGTGCGCAGATGTCAGCTCCAGACGACAGAGGTGGAAAGAAGTTGCAGTGCTGGCAGGGCAGCGCATCTGTCCAAGGCAAGATATCTTCAAGTTGAGACAGCTCATCGCCGAACGCAAGGAGCAGTACAAAGCAGGATGTATTTCGATCAACTCGATGAGCGTTTTGTTATGCTTGCGATGGTACATGGTCTAGGCAATTGTAGGCATAGATGAGCGAGACAAACTTGCATTTGCAGGCAAACGGTTTCGGCGAGGCGGCAATTTTTCAACTGAGAAGGAAAATGATCAATGGGCAGTCCGCCGCTTCGGAGAGGAACGGGACCGCTGCTTGGCCGCAGCCGCCATATTGCAAATGCTTTGCAGCCCCTCTCAAGATAACACGTAATTGTACCAACACCCTCTCGCAGCAGTGACTTTGGCTTCGTGTCTTTTTGTGAATGTTTGCCTGCTGAGGAATGAGACTGGAAGCAAGGAGGATTGAACAGCTGGAAGGGCGTTTGGAGTTTCTGCTTCAGAGATTTCATCGACACTGTCGAACTTGATTTTGCTGGCTTCGTTGACTACACCGTCGACACAGAATGCATCCGTCGCAGTGCTTTCGCGGTCGTCAGATGGTTGTGATCCGGCGCCGAAGTTCCATGCAGCGTCAAACGGCGTTCAGGATACTGAGGATATTGAGGGAACACCCTCCTTGGAAGCCACACGTTCGCACATCTGCAGACTGGAAGCCGATGTTTGTGGGACGGCAGGACTTGTATTTCATGAGGGAAGGTCCCGGACATGTGGCATATGTGGCGGTGAAAAGAGGCTGATGTGTTGAAGTTCGTGTCCACGTAGAGCAGTTGATGGGAAGCATTGCCCAGGAGAGATCATGAAAGGCGAGAAGCAGCATCCATGGCCTCGGAGGATATGTCATCTGCAGCTTTGCGCGAAGCATTGCGACTGGCGGCAGAGAATAAAGGCCTGTTGCCAACATCATCAAAGGTGTGCCTGGTTCAAGTTGTTTCGGCCAGATGTCGAGGCTTTGCTGCTGCAGACGCCGAGTCTTTCGCGTGGAGGGAGATGCGTCGAGAGGTGCCTTTGCATTACACCCAGCGATTCGAAATTTGTGCCGGTTCATCCACCAGAGGCAGCAGAAACAAGGCAAATGGCTTCAGAAGATCAGCGTTCGTCGTTGTGCAGGCCTTAGTGTTGTCGATGCCCTTTCCTTCGCCCCTGTAGGTTTCCCTGGTCGCTGTACCGGGTCGGTTAAATGAAGGAATGTGGACACATCCATGAACATCGGTAGGGCTGACACGGAGATGAGGTTGCGACTTAGCGATTCCAAGCCAGTACCTCGCTTCGATCAGCAGGTGCGGCAATCGAGCTTCACGTTTCTTCAACCTTATTTCCGTTTGCCGTTTACAGGAATTGCAGGCTGCGGCCAAGGCGCCAAGTGGCAGTTCGCACTTAATGAATTTGGTATTCGCCTTCCCATTGCTTCGCCAGTGCTCGTCTCAGGGCACTTGTTTGGCTCAGCCGTATTGTGGGCAATGATCGCGATTGTGTCCCGTCGTTCGGCCAAGTCCGATTCCTTTCTGGTTTGCTGAATACTTTGCAGGCTGCTCGTACTGCAGCTCCTGGCCTATCGGTTGGAGTCTAAGCACGCAAATTTGCGATCATAGTGTAGAGGTAGCGTCGAGGTTGTTCCAGAATACTCCAGACGAGACGCGAAAATGGTTTGGCATCAGGTGTTGGCGACGATGGTGTTGCCCGGACGCTTGAAGCCAGAAGATCAGTATGAAGGCGGGCCGAGTAGGCCAGACAACGAAAAGCTTGTTAAGTTTCAGACTGCAACTGATTGCGGAGAAGGCTTCGGGCCGCAGATGGTCACGAGGACGCTCGACCCATGGGATTTCAGCAGAATGCTGAGCCTTTTTGGGCATGTTGGGACTAGATGCGGCAGAGAGCTCATAGCATGGGTACGCTTGATCGGTGCAAGACGGCAGCAGCTGACCGAGGTGATGTTTCTGAATCCGTGGCGAAGGGCGACAGGTCTGTGAAGACCAAGGAGGCTCAACGCCGCTCTTTGAGTCGTAGGTCGCCCACACCGGAATCCGCCAGGCCAAGACCTGTGGCAGTTTGATGTGCCTGCAGCTCTGGGAGGCGCAGCTTCGCTTTCTGCAAAGCAAGCTGCAGTTGTTTGTTCTGTTTCTTTTTTTGCGAAGCTGCTACCAGGGCAACTCGCGATTCAGAGGCTCCTCAGGCGACTGCCTTGCAAGCTCTGTGACAGATCCAGTAAGAGCTTACTGGCGTGCTTGCTCAAGCCTGCATGGCGAAGTTGACATGACCATTCAGGCAACAAGTTTGACAGCACGAGGCCAATGAATCTACTGGTAGATCTTTCGTGGCCCATCACAACGGCAGGATGAGTTTGAGCAGTCGATAACGGCTGAACAGCGAATGTAAGCATACAACATGCAGCAAAAGTTATTGAACGTTTTGATGATGGCCCGCTGCGTGCCACTGGTGATATCGAATCATCATGGTCTGGAGTGCCCGGGCTGATCTGTCGGTTGATTCCTAGCGACTCGTGACCAGGGCCACCGGATTTTGCTGTCGGCTGAGGTTCCCTGACTCGGAAAGCAATCTGCCTCGTCCTGGCTCTCTGGGTTTCACCCTCGATGCAAGTTCGCAACAGCAGCTCAGCCACTTCAGGGCATGGCATGAACCACCTGTGCTAAGGCCGTCCTAGTTTGGTATTTGTTCCTGGCGCAGCAGGACTGGGGTCGATCGCAGCAGGGCACCGAGAAGCATCCCTGCCGGCACAGGCTGCAAGCAGCAGGGAACGCAATATACTGGCTGGCGCGAAGGCCCAATTGCACGAATCTGCCACAGTTCGACGGGGCCGAATCTCCAAACCGAATTCGCCATGCGTGTTCCCTTGTTCTGGAGGTTGTGGGCTCAAAAGTGAGGCAACTGCTGCGTCATGACAGGCGTCGGGCCGTGATGGGGTCAAGTTATGTGACTCTGGACTAGCATCGGAGTAAGGTTCAACAGCTCAACATGTAAAGCTTTCTCCTTCATTTTGCTCCAGCTGACTCGGCGTGGTTTTGGAAGGGCCACTTTGCCACCAAGTGGGACACGGCCACCAAGTGGGACAACGCTGGCTCCTGGTGCAGCACATCCTTGCGGCAAGTGCGGCAGGCTTCCCAGTCGCGCACAGGGCAGCGCAGGAGTTCCATCAGCATGCAAGTCTCGCGACTTAGATTCGGGTCACGTGGATGGAACTTGCTGCTGGGAGGCACATGCATTTCTCATTTTGGAAAATGCTCAAGGGCCGAACTGCTGAGATGCAGGTGCGGAGCAATCGTGTTCGCGCAGCCTTTACTGACAAGTGGCTTGTGCTCAATACTATGTCAGGCATGTTTGGTGTTCTTGCTCTTTTGAGGCCAAAGTTGCAATGGTACGCTTTTGACGTCTTCGGCGACACTGAAAGCCAAGCTGCAAGCTTGCCGGCCCGACTCTTACGTGTCGCTGTGTCTGGTGCAAATAGAAAGGTCGGCAGGAAGGGCATGGATGCATGTAGAAGCCGGAGGCATCGCGCAAGGGCGTTACATGTGAGGTGAGAGCATCTCCTCTCTTCCACCTGCTGCCCTCAAGTCAGGAGCTTTGTTCAGGGTCGAAAGCCATGCCTTTAGGCTCCTCTGGGCTCTGGTCAGGACTTAGACTGCGGCCTGCAGGCCTTGACTTGAGCCAGAATGTGATGGGCTTTGCTGTTTGGAGCGTTCCAAGTTTTCTGCGAGGCAGTGAGCCAAGACGCCTTGAAGCTCGAGCTAGCCTTCAACCTGAGTGTGGCCTTCAGTTGCACAAGCTAACCCAAGCGGGTTGAAGACTTTCCATGCAAGTGGGCCTTGGCAGAGCTGGCTTCCACTGTGCAGGCTGCAGCAATGGCCTGCTCGCTTCTTTCTCCGCCTGGCTTCCCAACGAGGATTCCCAATCCAGACGATTGCCCAAATAGTTCATTTCCTCAGCGAAGCCTGCGGCAAGTTCTGTCACTTGTCGGGTCTTACTTTCTGCCTAGACTGTTTTGACACGTCCTCCTGCAGGATTCGCACTTCGTTCGCTTCAAGGCCCGGCGAACTCGCCGATAACCAGGTTCAGCTGGAGAGCAGAGCCGACAAGAGCAGGTCAGGCTTTGGCAATCGCCTTCGGCATCGAGCTGGCCTCCAGCTGGCTACCGACAGCTGACGACCGAGATCTTTGCAGCTACAAACTTGGTGGGCATAGCGACGGCCCACGGCATATGTGGCCACAAGGGCAAATTTGTTTGATTGTGGAGCCTTTTTGATGTGCAGTCCAGGCTGGAGCTTTGGAGGCTGCAGGGCCCTCTCAACTTGACTGAGACGAAGCTTCCAGACTTTGGAGAGGACAGAGACTGCGGCAAGAAGAGCAGATTGCAAGTGCCAACATGTGTGCATCGCTTTTGTGTTGCAACCAAGTGATATAGTCATGATTCCAATACATCGTGGCAATCACCTTCAATTTCTCAACGTGGGAATCAGCAGCAGGAGCGGTCGCTGTTAAGTCATGTGTCAAACGGGCAACACGGCAACACATCCCAAGTACTCGCAAGCCATGGGCGCTTGCGAATGTATGGAGCTGAAGCCGCACGGCCCAGTGGGCACGAGCAAAGTGTCGCGGCCGAAGAGTTTGGCTAATTCACAACGGTACGAGGGCGCAATGCAACGCAGCGATTGGTTTTCTTGCTGCGGAGGCAGGCATGGCGTCAGTGCATTCGCAGAAGGCCCTCGGGCCAGTCAACGAGAGCATCCCTGTCCTGCTTGCCCGCAGCGCGGATGCATACGTAGCTCTATGGCCGAGAAGGTTACCTCAACACTTCCACGTAGCGCTCCTGCCCAGGTGAGGGAGAAACTCGGAAGAAGCTCACACTGCCGATCGAGAAACTTGTCAGAATCACGAACATGTGCTGAAAGTACTCTCAGCGTCAAATTCTCGGTGCTCAGGAGTCGGTCTTGTCCAGAGGAGGCCCTGCACCTGGGGAAGGTTCCTTGGCTCAAGCGGCAGCATGGGGGCCGTTTTCCGGCAGCCAGGTCACAGCGTCTTGTCATGAGGTCCTTCAGAACTTGACACCGGCACATCAAGTCAACATGTCTCCGGGCAGGACAGTGAGTGAGTGTGGGACTGCAGCCTAAGGAAGTGTCGCTGGGTAAGTAAAAGTCCAGGGAAGTTAGGGCTGGGAGGACACCTTTTGCCGTCCAGGCAGCCGGCGAGGCCTGGAACGTGTAGCCGCATAGCCATGTCCAAGTCAGGCCTTGCGCCTGCTGCGAGGTCTTCATACTCTCAGAAAGTTCGTGTGAATCTCGCAGACATGTTTTGGAGGCTCGCGTCTCCATGCTTGTGCACGCAACTGCATGGAAGCTTGCCGAGCAGGAAGTTTCATTGAAGCTTCGGCAGCTCAGAGCAAAGTGGCCGCGAGCGAGTCCAGGTCCAATCCACCAAAGTACGTATACACCGGTTCCGCACAGCGAGTCGCACAGCTTGCTTCGGCAGTCGAAAAACTCCAGGACCTGGCCTGGGCCGAGAGAAGTGTGAAGCCATTCGGGCTGCTCGTCAGCAAGCGCAATATATCACAATCAGTACCCATGCAGCTTGCAATCTGAGATTATGAGAGAAAACAGCGAGACACAGAGAGAGAGAGACACAGTGACTGCCGTGCTCTTGACTGCGTGGAAGAAGAGACAGACGGCGACGTGCAGCCTTGTCTTTCGAGTGTAGTTATAGTTGTGCATGTTGTCACTTGTTTGTCCTGACTGCGGGGGTCAGGGTACCCGAAGCCCGAGAGTTGAACTAGTCAGATGAGCTGCGAGTACAAAGCATGTTTTGGCCAGTGTGATGAGGCCCGGAGGGTGTTTGCTAGAGTTCGTTAGGGGGGATACCAGTGTTCTGAAAGCCGCGGCCTCATCGAGAGTATGACACTGAGACCCTTGGAGACCAGGGCGCGCGCACACGCGGGGAGGGGCTGTCCGGCTGTCCGCCTTTCCTTTGGCTGTGTGTGTTACCTCAGCCCATTGCCTGCCCCCCACAGCTGGAAGCCGTGTCAGGGGACGGGTTGTTGTAAACGACAGGAGTATTGGAACTGCCTTGTTTAGCCTCACGGGCTTTGCCGTGTTATTTAATTTGTCATGGTTGACGACAACGCCCGGGGAAGCGCAGTGTCGCCTTCCCAACATAGGGCCCCCGCTACAAGGCCTCCAGTGATTTTCATAGGTACGGGGGCCTGGGACGGAGTGGGAGCCCGGGGACTCCACGCAGCCCAGACTCGGACCGCGTAGCGCATGCAGGGGGCACAGGCTTCGAGCCTGGAGCCCCACACGCACAGCCGCTCCGCAAGCACAACCCGTGTATTGATGTGTTTGGGGTTTCCGCACATTTGTCTAATTGCTTGCCGGATCGCATCTGCACGATTGTTTTGATTTACGTTCAGGCTGGGAGCACTGCTGGCAGCACACGCTTGCCATCAAGTCGCAGCAGCCCGACAGCGACCCGCTGACGATGATTCTCTGGCTATAATGCTGAGCTTGAGCGTGGTAGGTAGTGAACAAGACGGTTCCGAAGTCTGACAGCACCGACGGTCTCCTGGAACTCCCTTGATGCATGTGCTGCCTCATGGTCATCTGACCCTCCACACGAAAGATACATGCAGCGCAGCAGACGCACATGCTGGGCGGATGTTT
The DNA here is from genome assembly GCA_905221635.1 of Symbiodinium sp. CCMP2456. NCBI lineage: Eukaryota > Dinophyceae > Suessiales > Symbiodiniaceae > Symbiodinium > Symbiodinium sp. CCMP2456. The sequence goes on along the minus strand of CAJNDV010017003.1, from coordinate 5,810 downwards.
GGGAAGATGTCCTTTCAAAATCTGCTCTAGTCTCCCTTGTCCAACACAGCATGTTTGCCCAAACGGGCGGCATAGCTTTTCTTGGAGCTCCGAGTTCTCGGCACACTGCGAAAATAATTATGAGTTATATAATTTATATAGACTGTGTGGAGCGCCTTGAACTTCCCAAGTGTGTTAACGTATCGTACCGACTCCGTAGACCAGCCAGCAGACTGCACATGTCAGCTGAAGGCAAGGCTGCCTTTGAAGTCGAATTTGATGGCCCAGCACCACCTTTGACCTGAGGGACTCAAGGAAGGGTCCTGAGCCACAAATTTTGTGACGTTGGAGCTTTGGCCGCGTCGTCTCAGAGGAGACTCCGGGGGTCGTAAGCCAAGCGCAACAGGCACTTTGGAGTGCGCCGACCGACTCTTCCGGACACGACTCCTTCTGAAACCACTCCGGAGGGGCAAGAGCTCTCGGAAAATGTGTTGTGGAAGTCATGAGAGTTAAGCCCGAGGCATCGTTTGTATCGCATTCGAGAAGCTCTCGCAGGACGACTTTGATGCGGTGCTTGGGTTGCCCGTAGTGGTCAACAAACGTATCTCAGCTCCAGTTTGGCATCAGCTGCGTGACTTTGACGACAATCTCGTGCTGCAATCTGCTTGGCTCAGGCTTCTTCTTGGCTGCCAGGGCCTGACACTCAAGCCACGTACGTGTGAGATGTTGTTGTGGCAAGGTAGAGCACCCCATGGGAGTCGTGACCACGCGCGGGGGCAGCGATTCGTTACTGGGCCAAGTTCATCGGCCGGAAGTTGAAAGTTATCTCACATGCACGTTCTTGAATGTTCGCAGCTCCGTGGTCAGAGAAGTCACTGAAGGCCGGACCTCTACGCAGGGCAACTGCAGCACCTGAAGAGCTTGGCTAAGCCGACAAGCGAGGCACACAAGCCATCCGGAAGACTGCAGACCCCAACAGCCTTTTGCTCTTAGTGGCGACTGTCACGCCAGGCACCCTGGGATTATGGTTTTGTCATCGGTGGTTTCAGCGAAATGTCTCAGGACCGCCCTTTTTGCAGGGATGCGGACACATGTTTCCGGACGCCATGGCCGTCAGGCACGAAGATCTTTCCTTGGCTACCTGCACTCACAGCGGCCTGGCCGCCGAAGCCCAATGGCGGGATGCCAAGGGCGTGTATTTCGCAGCCCACAACACGAAACTGCGCGTCCCTTCGGTTCGGCGAGGTCCATTACAACAGCTGGTACGATTTCTACAGTTACCAGGAGCTGCAGGCCATGGCCTTGCATACGGGATGAGGGATGCTTTTGCAGGACGAGGGCTTCAATGGTGGCTTCAAGGACTGCGGCTTTTCTGCGACCATGCGGTACGAAAGCCCCTCTTCTCTCTCCAGGATCCGTGGCCCAATGAGACTTTGATAGCTTCGCTACGGCCGGACAAGATGAGTGAAGGCTGCGGAGGGGTTGAAATCAGGGTCAGGTTTCAAGCAACCACCAACTGCCCGAGCCACGGGCTACGCACTCCGTAAACATGCCAGTCCATCTGAATCTGCACCACCTGTCATGCAGGCAGCTGTTTGCACAGGGTCGAGGCCTTCGGTGAGGAAGTGGTCCGAAAGCGTGGCGCGAAACTGGACTGCTCAGTCAGATGCGATGTGTCATGCGCTGCACTTCGTGCAACTCGCACAGTGAATTGCTGCAGGACTCTTTTTTGTGGGATGATGGGTGGGACAATCCACAAACACTCTGGGAATTCGACACAGCTCGATTTCCTCGATGCTTTGAGAAGGTTGCCAGCAAGGCCAAGGAGTATGGAGCTGGCACAGGTGTTTGGCTTTCGCCTTGGGGTGGCTATGGCTTCACACAGGAGGAAAGAGTGAAATATGGCAAGCGTCAAGGCTACGAAACAAACTACAACCGCAATATCCAGTCAGAAGCCTTCAGCCTCGCAGGGAGAAAGTACCGAAAGGCGTTTCATGAAACTGCCATGAGCTTTCGGCGTGAGCAGGGCGTTAACATGTTTAAATTTGATGGTGTGGCCGGCAATCCCACGGAGCTAGGTATGGAGATGGAGGCAATGTTGCAGACAATTGCGGCTTTGCGAAGCGAGAAGGTGGATAAGTCTGACGAAAAAGATGAAGATGATGTTTGGATTAATCTAACCACTGGCACATGGCCTTCTCCCTTCTTCCTGTTCTGGGCAGACTCGATTTGGCGAGGTGGTCCTGACATAGCCACAAGGCCACGAGATTGGTACGGCCCTGTCAAGGCGCCGGACCATTTCCAAAAAGGGCACTTCACCTTGCCATCACTGAGCGAGATAGGTTTGGACGGCCTAACTGGTCGGCAGCGATGGATTCGGTGGAGAAGTATGGTTGTCTACATGTTGGTCGCACGCAGGTCAACCTTTTTCCCTCTGTCCCAGCTCATGATCCACGGGGTTGTCGTCGCTTCTCACGGTGATGCCTTGCATTGGGGACTGGACAAATACGACAGCGTCGATTTCACTCAAGAAGTCTGGTCCTTCGTGGCACTGGGACTGCAACTGCAGGAGCTGTACGTGGCACCACGCCACATGACTGCTGAGGCATGGGATATATTGGCTGAGGCTTTGAAGTGGTCTCGCCAACACGCAGCCGTCCTGCGCGACAGTCACTGGGCGTTCGGTGACGTCACCAGGTACAAGGTCTATTGCGTGACCTCGTGGGACGTGGTGAGCATGCGTGGGCACATGCTTTTCCACAATCCGACAGGCAGGATGATGCGTTTAGTTTGAGTTGACTGAACAGCATCGAACTTGCGAGGAGCTCCGCAAGCCAGCAGGTGACCTAGCCTCCTCGAAAGATGAATCAGAGCCGTTGCTTGAGCCCAGTGCAGCTCGTCCGAAGGCAATCACTTCAACTTGAACGAGGCCGGGCTCCCAGGCCATGCCAGGCTTCAATGTCTTTGCTGAGCTCAGGTCTTAGAGCTTCCGCTTGCCCAGAGGGGTGAGACCTTCACTGTCAAATTAGTGAAAAGCGCCTTCCGGCCTACCGCAAAATCGCCAGCCTCTCAACAAATGTCCGGTCCTTTTTCAAGTTCCATGTCTTGGAGATCTGCAGGGAAGCCATTGAGCGCCTCCCTGGATGGAACTGCACATCGCTGGGAGCCACAGTCAGGTGCTGTTTGGTCTGCAACTATTCAGACGCAGATGTCCTAGGACATTCCGTGAAGGGAGCACATCCGCATGCAGGCTGCGGGCTTTCCAAATAAGGCACTGATGGGATGGGACTGGGAAATGCTCGCAGCGTGAGGTTGTTACCTACTGCGCAAGTTCAAGTAGTCCTTGAGGCGACAGAGGCTGGCCACAGTTGTCTTGTAGGCAAGCTGTACTTCGGCAGGTACGTGCACACTTGCCAGGTGCTGGTCCTCTCCGTGGCGAAACGAGAGTGAGTCAACCGCTATCTACCTCAAGCCAGTATGCCATTCGTTGCAGTAGTCCAAGCAATTTATGTTTTGTGATTGCTCCATCCATGTCGATATCGATCCGACCATTGCCGATCCATGTACAGCGGCGGAGCAGCACAAAAAGTCGTTGCTTCTCATGAGTCTGAATCTCTGCGTGCACAGCCGCCACGAATGCGCCAGGCAAAAGTTTGAGTCGCAGACGCCCAGCGAAGTGGAGTCGAGCACCCAGCAAAAAGAACATATCTCTGAGACTTCCTGCGAGAGTGGCAGTGGCAACCGGACGCTGACGGAGTCCAATCAGGTCGTCCAGACGATGATCGCCCGGAGCGGGGCTCTGTTGCGCTGTCTTCAGAAGACCTCGGCTTGGATGGCTTGGCCGCAGGCGGTCGCGTTGCCGCTATGGTCATCTCTAGTTAAACCTTCAGGGATGTGGCACACAGATGCGTCTTTGACTCATGGCACATGGTTGTTCTGATAGACGTGGTTGTGGCGGCGATAACCAGCTTCGTACAGCTCCACGTCCAAAGTGTTTGCAAAGCCTGGCTGTCAGGCCTCGAGGATTGGGGCTCTGCTCGTGCCCCAGAAGCCACGCTGACTCCACGGAACAAAGTCAAGTAGCCTCTCCCATACCAGGCTGTTGATTTGGTGCGCCTGGAGATTCGAATGGAAGGCTTGGCGGTCAGGGCAAGCGGGCCGATTGCCGTAACGTTTCTGTTTGTTCCATCCTCGTTGTTCAAGGCCTGGAGCAGCTTCCCATGCTTTCCAGAGTGCCTCAACTGCGTGCCCCAAACCCAGCGAGGAGTTGCAAAAAAGGTTGAGTCCGAGTGAAATCTGTTGCGAGATCTTGGTGCTGAGCGGCAACAAGATCTCAAGCCTGGTCCGGGCCCTGGGCTGCTGTGGCCTCATGAGGAGAAGTGCCTTGTCTGTCGAGGAGGCTTTGCACGGCTGTCCCAAGCTTGAGGACGATCCTGGTTGTTGAAGGTGCGATCGAAGAATTGTGCAAAGAAGGAGTTGGTCCTCTGCCAAAATGCGCTGACGTGCTTGGATGGGTCGACGGCCTGGAGTCGGATGGAGTGAACTGAAGCGCATGACTGGCCTGTGTGTTCCAAGGTTGCGGCATCTGAGGCACCTTTCAGCTCTGGCCCCAGGTGCCAGGATACGCTGAAAAGTCCCTCGTACTGGCTTCTGCTTTGCAGCCTTACAATATGCAGAGACGCACATGAGGTCCTCAAGGCGACAATGAACGCCATCACTGACGCAGAGGCATGAGAGCTGGCAGTGCACTGTGGGCAAAAAGCTCCTGCCATGGAGGATTTGGCACAGCTGCCACAGCTTCGTGCTGGCGTCCCAAACACATAAAGCAAGACAGTCGAAGTCTCCATGCTGTTCATTCCAGGTGGTGGACCTTAGCAAGAATCGGTTGACCTCCGCCCGGATCCCTGTCTGCGAGTCGAGTCACACCGGCGTGGTGTGGTGTGGCTATACAATGTCGCCCGAGGTGCATCTCTCAGCAAAAGGCCTTGGCAAGCCTGGCGCAGAGATGCAGTTTGCTTCGGCGGCAGCCGTGGCGATCCAGTTTGCTTGCAATGCGCCCTGCTGAGGCTTGTTCTGTACAGAAACTCCTTGCAGTCCGCCGCCTTTTTGCAAGAGTTGCCGAAGACTCAGAGCAGGGTTGCCCTTATCGTCGTGCTATGCCTATGCGTTGGTGACGAGGCCATCCTTGACCCAGCTGGACCTCGGACGAAACAAGCTCACGGAGCTGGATGCTGCAATCTCCGAGTGGCCTCAGCTGTCTCTGCAGTGCTGTGCGGACACTGCGGAGCCAGGTGGAACCCCGTGCTTACGAAAGCTTTCCTCTACGAGAACTCTTTGGATGAGCCCTCGGATGCCCTCGGAGCAACGACAGCACGGCCTTCTGCTTGCCCGAACCGAGGCTTCGCTTCCAGAGCTCCACCTGCCCTTGCTCACCGATCTTTGGGTCCCCTCCTGTCTCCCGTCCCAAGCTGCTAGCAATTTGCTGTGTTCCAAAGGAAACGGACTCGGACGACAAATGTTCTTGCTAACCTCGCCGCTTCGCATGTGCAGCCCTCAAACGAGTCGGAGGGTTATATACTGGTAACCTCAGCCTAGAACCACCGCGAACTCAGACTCAAGATGTACCTAAAGATACCATATCGAAGATATCGAAGTATCGGTCTGTGAGCCTAGCAGTGACACGTTAACACAACACCGAGCCAGCCGAGAGCTTGTCAGCGCAATGGAGCAGGGGCCTTGTGCTCACACCCGAGCCTGCCGCGGTCGGAGACCCGGAACCACAAGCGGTTTTAGCCTGTTTTGCGATATTGTGTGTGTGTGTCTGTCTGTCT